>JAGFBZ010000420.1:0-251558 GCA_018398805.1 Hirundichthys speculiger
TACAATGTTGAATTTCCCTTCTGGGATCAATATAGTTTTTCATTTCTTTTTTCATTTCATTTCATCTTAAAATAATATTAAGTGTGTTTCCCTCTCTGTCCAGCCACCAATTCATTTTTGATTTTTTTGCATCTGTTACAACCCAAAAGATATCGACTATGTCTAGTAAATAAGGGGAATTACAAAAGCGTGTAACAAGACCAGCCAGTCATTTATTAATGGCAGCAGCGTGGGCTATGCAGCAACGAATATCAAGAAAAAAAAACATACAATTTATATGGCTCTCACACGGAGCAACTTTCAACAAATTATACAGTGACACTGCAAGTCTGCACAAAGACCACCCAGACTGAAACGCGGACCGTTTTTTGTTTTGATTTTTTTTTTTTATGGTGGGATGGAGATGGCAGGCTCATGTAATGTCACATAGCTGGAGAAGCGAAACACAGTGGAGGCAACATTATCACAAATGTCCATGTCTAAACATCACAAATGTCTAAATGGTCACAATTTAAAAAATATGACTAAATTACAGTGTGAAACAACTTAAACCACAATACAAGTATTCCCAGTATATTAACAGAACATGAACTATTATCAAGGCTGGATTATTAAAGGCTGTTTCAGTATAAAACAGTCATGTAAAAAAAAAATTGTACTTGACTTTAATTGTGCCAACATCTTAGCTGTAGACTAGAAGGCAGACCTCAATATTATAAAAAGCATGCAATATTAACTCTCAAATTTCTGCTGTAATTTATGGAGAAATACAATAACATGACACTCATGCAAGAAATATCTTGCACACTAGAGTTTCAACAAACTAGTAAGTGTAGTAAGTAATAAGTTCTACTCAAACAACTGGCTATTGCTCAAAACAGGTTGAAAACCTGACAGAGAGCCTGACATTTTGAATGAATAGACAAGGCCCTATGAGTATACAAAACAGCACCAAAACGATTTAATCAAAGCGGTCGGTGATGTCATTAGGAATGACATTAAAAAGAAGATAGGTGCAGCTCCATTTGTTGCTGTAGAAGTATACGAGACTACAGATGTTATAAACCAAGATCAGATGTGGTTCATATTAAAGTTTGTGGCTACATCTGGAGCAGGCTGTGAGGTGAAGGAGGCGTTTTTGGGCTTAGATGATATTAGTGAGGACAGATGCGCTCCTGCCATTGCAGAGTACGTCCTGAGAGTGTTGAAAGTGCCCGAAGCCACACACTGTTACGCACACAAGCTGAACATGGTGCTCTTGCATTCAACAAAGTGCATGCCCGAATGGCGAATGTTTTTTTAAAACAGCTGAAGGCATGGGCGAGGCTATCCCTTTTTTAGGGGTGCTTTAGGGGTGCTTCAGTAACCCTAAATTGAAATTCAGCACCCCAAAAACCTGGAGTAAGAAATGTTATTCTAAAATTTTAGTTCGCATTTGACAGGCTTAGCTAATGTCCAAAACTTAATCCATAGTTTGTGGTTTAAGTTTATATTTTAAGAATGAAAATGAAAATGACTCCGCCTAATGGTATTGTCCTCTTCTCACTAACTTTACTTGTGGGTTGTGCTGGGGCTCATTGGGGGCTCAGCACCCCTAAAGCTCTGTCCCTAGAATCGCCCCTGGTTCAAGGTCACAAAATCTTGGTTGCAGAAGTCAGCATTTGATGGTGAAGCAGGTTTCCTTTGACTGTGAGTAGGATGTGCCCTTTTCTATGACTGTAGAGGATGGCTTGGACCTTGTCTCCATTGGTAAGAGGGAACGTTTGCATCAAAAGTTCTTCTCGGTAGAACTCACGAGATGAAGGTCTCAGGTCATGAAATCTTGGTCGCGGAAGCCAGTATATGATGGTGCAGCAGATTTCCTTGGTCTGTTAGGTGGGATGCCCTTTTCCATGATTATAGACCATGGCTTGGACCTTGTCCGTATTGGTCAGAGGGAAGGTCTGCATTAAAAGTTCTGCCCAGTGTGAGGGTCGAACTCATGACCTTCAGATTATGAGACTGACACGCTGCCTACTGCACCAACTAGGCAATGGTAAACCACAAAAAAGACATACATCCTTCCCCTGGATCCACCATCCAATCTACATCTAAACCACTCATCCTCTGGTTTCACACTATGACACCTGTGTAGTTTAGATCAATGTGAATCACAGAAGAGGCTAGAAACTGAGTCTAGGCCTTTTTGGGGAGTTCATGCAGAGCTCCAGTGTACACAAATATTGGTTTTCAGCTTGCAGCCCAAAGCGTGTGACATATAGCAGTCCAGGTTACCTCAGGTGTGGGGTGGTGCACTGGACACCAAAAACATCTTTTACTCACATTTTATTCTCCAAATGTTGTCTACAAACTGTACGGAAGGACATTCAAATGAGAAGGTGTGGGTCCTGCCCATTCCTGCATAGGATGGCTTTGACCTTGTCTCCATTGGTAAGAGGGAATGTCTCCATCAAAAGTTCGTGTCTGTTTGACCACCCCCAATCACCCTGCCCGTGCCCGGGGGAGCGGTTTGCAGCCTCTGTCGGGACAATGTGGATTTTGACCAAAATGAGCTTTTCAGGCGCTGAAAGCGCTCAATTTTGACCAAATCCAGTCTAATGCTTCTTCACAGTCATATTTCTGAAGATTCCTGCTGAAAACCACCCCCAATCACCCTGCCCGTGCCGGGGGGAGCAGTTTGCAACCTCTGCCGGGACAATGTGGTTTTTGACCAAAATGAGCTTTTCAGGCGCTGAAACGCTTAATTTTGACCAAATCCAGTCTAATGCTTCTCCACAGTCATATTTCTGACGATTCCTGCTGAAAACCACCCCCAATCACCCTGCCCGTGCCCGGGGGAGCACTTTGCAGCCTCTGCCGGGACAATGTGGTTTTTGACCAAAATGAGCTTTTCAGGCGCTGAAACGCTTAATTTTGACCAAACACACAAACACACAAGATGAAGGTTCAAGGCATGGTTGAGGCTAGCCCTTTTTTAGGGGTGCTTCAGCACCCCTAAATTCAGCACCCCAAAAACCTGGAGTAAGAAATGTTGATATTCTAAAATTTTAGTTCGCATTTGACAGGCTTAGCTAATGTCCAAAACGTAATCCATAGTTTGTGGTTTAAGTTTATATTTTAAGAATGAAAACGACTCCGCCTAATGGTATTGTCCTCTTCTCACTAACTTTACTTGTGGGTTGTGGTGGGGCTCATTGGGTGCTCAGCACCCCTAAAGCTCTGACCCTAGAATCGCCCCTGGCTGAAGGACTTGCATCATTTTTCAACAAGTCCACCAAGCGCATTCACCTGCTGGATGATGTTGTCAAGTGCCGTTTACCCAAAGTAGCACCTGCAAGATGGAGTTATAACTCTAGGCTGCTGCAGCCAATAAACATGCACCACCAAATGATTTGTGCACGTTATTTCATGTTATTATGGAAAATCCCTACAGCTGGGATAATGACACACAGATGATGGCAGCAGGATACGATCGGTGGCTGTCAAAAGCTGGTTGTATTTTTCCTTAATCTGCACCATTTGAAATTTCCAGGCTTGTTAGGCGGGCGGGGAAATTCAAAGGTTAGAAAAATTAAGTTGACAATAAATGTAGTGAAGTTACTTGGATGGGATTTTTGTTCTTTGTTGTTGTTTCAAAGATTTCAAATTTACCTGAGTCATGACAGTGTGTTGAAACAATAGTTGTAAGCTGGTGTCAACCAAACTCAATAAAATAACAGTTAAAAATAAAAAAGTCTGACAATATAACAGAACTTATTTTTTCTTCTCACAATACATGTATTTAAGCACTGGCTAAAGGTCCTCTGAATTGCTTTTTTAGAGTGTACCACTTAAAATTCGGTTGCAGTTCTAGTCGGGAAAGAGGACGAAACTTTCCTTAGCTGTGGAAACAGCAGCAGCCTTTTCAGGTCCTGACGCTCCAGTCAGCAAAAGTCCAGATCTCCCCCCCCAACGAGAACTCCTTAATTCAGACGCCAGTCCGACAAAAAGAGACTTCCTGGGGACGATCCACTCATGAAAAATCAATTGAGGACTCTTCCATGCTAAATTAATGTACAGAGCCCTGCATGGCTAATGCATTAACACCAAAAAAAGTATTTTCTGCAAAAATGCAGGTGTGAATGCATTAAGCTGAATATTTGACCTGAACTCTTCTGAACATTGCCTGAACTCTGCTCAAAATCATTTTTAAGAACATAAAATTTAAAAAGACTCTGAACCACTGAATGAACACAGCATAATTGAAATATAATTCATAATTTGAACACAGCATAATTCAGCAAAATGTCTCAGCAGAATGTATTTAAAATGTAAAAAATGGCAACCACAGCAAAAGGAGAAACATGACACTAAGGTACGAGAATGGAAAATACACTAAAACTGGCAAAATGCTTAGAAAAAGAACTCCAAAAGTGTACTAAAGTAAAGCATAACATTTAAAAACATAAAGATTTTCTAAAAGCAGAAGTCAAAGCGTAAATCTTCAGAAAGAGTTGAACATTTTGAAAGCGGAACTGTTGAAATCCCCAAAAGAACATGAAATTACTTAAAATGTGTAAAATGTACAGAAAACGTCAGAAAAATAATTGCTATGAGTTCAGTGTAGATTTGAACATTTGAAGAATCATACAACTGAGTAAGATTTTTCAAAAAGGTTTAGCGGAATGTTTCAACACCTTAAAGGCATAAGTTTTTTTTAATATCTTTTTTTATTGGAAGCAATTTCACAAGTGTTAACACAGCAGTTCAATGGGACAAAGTGAACTTCCATTTTTTTTTCCTCCCCCCCACAACTACCTATCCCGCCCACCCTCCCATCCCACCCAGAGGCGAGTATTGCTCGTTTCAACTCCACTAATAACAGAAAAACAATACACACATATGGAAAAACCATATAAGTAAATACGCATAATAATAATAATAATAAAAAAAAGGATTTAAAAATAAATAAATTAATTAATTTTAAAAAAAAAAGGGGGGGGGGGGGGGGGCTCAGTCGTCACAAACAGGCAGAGATGGCAAAGATTCAATATGATTGAGGAGGGGTGCCCAAATTTTTTCAAATGAGTCAGAAGAACCATTGAGAGAAAGTCTAAGCTTTTCTAGTCTAATGGACATTAATACCTCTTTCACCCACCTACCATGTGATGGAGGTTGGGGGCGTTTCCAAGACGCCTGGCTAGTAGGGTGGTAAAGGCAAGAACAGTCTGACTGGCCTTGGAGGTAGGAGGCTGCAGTGAGGTGCCAAACAAGGCCAAGAGTGGTTCAGGAAGGATAACAGCGCTATATGCTGTACTGAGGGTTTTGAAGATTTCAGACCAGAATGTGGCGAGTCTGGGACAGGACCAAAACATATGGGAATGGTTCGCTGGAGATTGCTTGCACCTATTACAAGAGTCATTCACATTAGGGTAGATCCGAGATAGCCTCAGATTAGTGTAATGCGCTTTGTGCACAACTTTACATTGTAGAAGGCTGTGCCTTGCACATATTGAGGATCCATGAATCAACCGTAAGACTCGTTGCCAGTACACATCAGGCAGTGTGAATCCAAGCTCCTGCTCCCAAGAGACCTTGGGGCCAGATGCTGGATTGTCATCAGTGGAATTGATAAAACTGTAAATACTAGAGGTAAGCCGCTTTTGTTCAGGGTTTAAAGTCAGTAAAGAGTCAATCAAAGTTTCTGGGGGACGACTAGGGAATTTGGGGTTCTGATTCTGAATAAAATGTCTTATCTGAAAGAAACGAAATTGGTGGGAATTGGGTAAGTCGAATTTCTTTGATAATTCAGAAAAGGACATAAAAGTCCCTTGGTTATACAGGTCTTTAAATTTAGTTATCCCTTTGTCAGACCAAGTTCGAAAGGTTAAATCAGTGCAAGAGGGCTGAAATAGGTGGTTATTTACAATAGGTGAGAGATCTGATTCCCTGTGAAGGCCTAGGCTTTTCCTAATTTGAATCCAAATTCTAACGGAGTTTGTTACCACTGGGTTTGAGGTGAAGTCAGAGGTAATCAGAGGGAGCTGAGAACAAACCAGAGAATGAAGAGAGAATCTAGAGGATGTAAGTTCCATGTCCACCCATGCGGGGCGCAAATCATCTGTGGTATTGTTAACCCAGTACAGAAGTTTATGAACATTACAGGACCAATAATAATGTAAAAAATTGGGTAATGCCAAGCCACCGAGAACTCTTGGGAGCCGTAGTGCCGACCTTCTAATGCGAGGGTTTTTTTTGCCCCAAAGAAAAGAACTTATTATCTGATTGAGGGATCTAAAAAACGACTTTTTAATAAGGACAGGAATATGTGAAAAAAGATATAAAAACTTGGGTAAGACAACCATTTTAACCAAATTAACATGACCTATTAGAGACAATGGGAGGCTGGACCATCTATCAAAGTCTAGTTTACACCTCTCCAGGAGAGGAGGGAAATTTTTGGCGAAAAGTCGGCTAATTGAATTAGTAATATGGACCCCCAAGTATTTAAATCCGTCTGTAGCATATTTGAAAGGAAAAAAGGACGGGGGTATATTTTTTGCCAGAGCATTGATTGGAAGAAGTTCGCTCTTATAGAGGTTAAGTTTGTACCCTGAATAGGCCCCAAATTTGTTGAGGATATTGAGAACCACAGGTAAAGACGCAACCGGGTTAGACATGTATAAAAGAAGGTCGTCCGCATACAGCGATAATTTATGAACTCTCCCAGCTCGGGTGATCCCCTCAAACCCACCCTCTTGACGTAGCCAGATGGCTAGGGGTTCAATAGCTATGGCAAATAGGAGGGGGGAGAGAGGACAGCTCTGTCTGGTTCCTCGATGAAGAAGAAAAGGGGCAGACTGGAGTCCATTTGTGTGGACTGAGGCGATTGGGCTAGCATAAAGTAATTTGATCCAAGATATAAACTCTGAGGCAAAACCAAATTTCTGCAAAACGAAAAAAAAAAAGAAAATGCCATTCCACCCTGTCGAAGGCCTTCTCAGCATCCAGAGAGATGATCACTTCTGGCATGCTTGAATTAGGAGAGCCTATGATATTTAAGAGTCTCCTCGTGTTGTGAAATGAGTGCCGTCCAAGTATGAACCCCGTTTGATCATTTGATATTATATTTGATATGACCCGTTGTAAGCGTTGAGCGAGTATCTTTGAGAGGATCTTTAGGTCTATATTTAGAAGGGAGATGGGCCTATAACTACCGCACATAAGAGGGTCTTTATCACTCTTGAGCAACAGGGAGATTGAGGCCTCCGACAAAGTGGGAGGTAGGCGGCCCTCAGCGAAGGACTCGTTATACATTCTCTGGAGGACTGGTGCAATGGTAGAGGAAAATAGCTTAAAAAACTCAACAGTGAACCCATCTGGGCCTGGAGTTTTACCATTCTGGAGCGACATAATTGCCTGCTGTACCTCCTTGCTAGAGATTGGGTTTCCCAGATCCTTACACAAATCCTCGTCCACTCTTGGGAAAACAATCTTGTCTAGAGGATTATCCCCAAGGGGCACTGTGAGGTGTATAGATTAGAATAGAAAGAGCGAAATATCTCGTTAATTTCTGTTGGGTCTGAGGTAGCTTCACCTGAAGAAGATTTAATTTTGGGAATCAGTCTGGATAGTGAAGCTGCACGCGCCTGATGTGCTAATAGCCTTCCCGCTTTATCCCCAGTCTCAAAGAAGCGTTGTTTAGTCAGGAATAGTTGTTTCTGCGTTTTGCTTGTGGATAATAAATCAAATTTGGACTGAAGCTGAAGGGTTTTTTATAGAGAGCAGGGGTAGGAGCTGAAGCATATAGATTATCAATTCTAAATATCTCCTTGGAGAGTGCCTCAGCCTCCTCCATGTCTGCCTTCCTCAGGGATGAAACATATGATATAATTTGCCCACGTATAAACGCCTTGAATATTTCCCACAGAGTGGATCTGGAAATCTCTGGAGAATCATTAGTATCAAAGAAGAATGTAATCTGCATCTGGAGAAATTCTTTAAAGGAACCCAGGGCTAACAGAGAAGAGTTAAGTCTCCATTGTATGGAGGGAGGGACACGACTAGAAAAGCTGATATCTCGACAGATACAGGAGCATGGTCCGAGATAACAATGCTATGGTACTCGCATGAGCGAACCTCTGATAAAAAACGATTATCCAAGAGAAAAAAATCTATACGAGAATATGAATGATGAACGTGTGAAAAAAAAGAAAAAGCTTTGTCAGAGTGGGACTTAACTCTCCACGGATCAAATAAACCTAAACTTACTTTATATGAATCGATAACTAGCTGATTTGGATAGCACCTGAGGGTTAGGGGAAGATCTGTGAATCCCGACAATGATTAAATAATGGTCATCGACTTTGGGGAGGGAGGCGAAAAAGCTCATAAAGAATTTATCGTCATCCCAAGTGGGTGCATAAACACAGGCCATAACCACCGATAAGCCGCATAGTCTACCAGAGACAATTACAAATCGACCATTAGGGTCTTCAATGGAGTTTGATAACTCAAAAGGAACACTCTTGTGTATAAGGATAGCTGCACCCCTTGCCCTCACTGGGAATTTAGAATGAAATACATTTCCTATCCAGGGTCGCTTGATGCGGTTAACTTCTGAGGAACAGAGGTGAGTTTCTTGGAGAAAGAAAACACTGCCCTTGAGTTGTTTTAAATGGCTCATTACCTTATTACATTTAATTGGTTGATTGGCGCCCTTCAGGTTCCATGAGATAAAGCGAAGATTCTTACCCTGGGCCATCATATCCAAAAGACACGGGGATTATTAATTCTCTCAAACCTAATGTGAATCCTGAGCCAAAGAAAAAGGGGAGAAAACAAAACAGAAGGCATAACAAAAAAAAAACAAAACAAAACACACACAGAAAAGTACGAAAAATAATTAAAAATAAAAAAAAGATGGACATCAGAGCATCTCTCTTAAACCCTCCCACCCCCCCTTCCCTTATACAAACCAAACATTTCCACATCTTCAATCCCAACAGGGTAAGACTTCGTGCTTCCATTATTTCCTCCTGTGCTAGAGGTCATCCCAATGAACAATACAAAAAGACAAACCACATCTCGAACAAGTTAACTATCCCCCTTAATAAACTATGTAGTAGGGTGGCATATGATGTAAAAAATAAAAACACAAAAAAAATAGTAATGGTGTTGGGGGATGAAGAAAAAAGGAAAAAAAACTCTATTAAATAAGGTGCATAACAAAGCAGCCTTTGATAAAAGTTAAATATTAGAGCAACCGAACTGTGTCTGCCAAATCAAAGATTGAAAGAAAAAAAAAAAAAAAAAAACACAGACGTTACAGGTTTACCATCATAGCCAGAATAACAACAAAAGAAAGAAAACAGTAATAATAAAAGAAAAGTATGGTTGTACCATCACTAAAGGCATCCACACTGAACTGGTAAACAAAGTCGGCAACGTAAAAAGCAGAATACAGAAAGTCTATGCACTACCCTCCTGGGGCAGAGAGACAGTAAACACAGCTCAAGCGCCTACCCATTTCCATGGAAACCGTGACTCGCTGAAAGTGTCTGTGAACCAGTAGGACCGCAAGTTAACATCCAGTGGCGGGATCAGACCGGCTCATCCGAGCGAGGGGGGAATCCCCAGGAGTGAGTAGCTGCTGAAGACACCATATCGCGCTTTATTCTTTGTCCATTACTCTCTCTTTGTAGAATGCGTGTGCATCTTCTGGATTCTCAAAGGTTAAAGTTTCATCCTCGTATGAAACTTGTAGGCGAGCAGGGAAGAGAAGCCTAAACTTCCCTCCTTTCTGGTAGAGGGCTTGCTTGATTTTACCGAAAGCGGCTCGTTTCTTTGCAGTGTTGGCGCTGACGTCTGGATACACTCGCAGGACTTCTCTGCGGTACTTCATTTCATGTTCTCTGGCCCAACGAAGCACCTTTTCCCTTTCCTGAGGGCGATGAAAGCGTATCACGAAGGGCCTGGGTTTACCTCCCGGTCCGGGTTTAGCGCCAAGGGAACGATGAGCTCTCTCGAGGTCCAGGGGTTTGGTGAAGGTGTCGGGACCAGCAAATTCCATCAGCAGATCCGATATGAAGTCGGTCGGGTCCCGGCCTTTTTCACTACCCTCAGGAATGTTTATAATACAGATGTTGGCTCTACAGGACCTGTTTTCAAGATCGTCGAGGCGGTCCTGAAGAGACTTGTTCTGGGCTTGCAGGAGTTTTACTGTTTTTTCGGTACAAGTTATACGCTCAAAATTATCCCCTGCGAGGGATTCCGCTGCAGCAAGGCGGCCGTTAAAGTGATTTACGGTCTCGCGAAGTGCGTCCACCGAAGTTTGCAGTGGCTTGACCGACTCCTGAATTAATGCCGACATGTCTTCCCGGAGAGAAACCCGTTGCTTCTCCAGTTCAGAAACCAGCTGGTTCATTGATAGAGTGTCCAGCGAGTCTTTACCAAGATCAGATGTCTTGTCAGCTTCGGGGCTTGCACTCGCCATTTTGGCCAGTTTGCTAGCTACGGTTGCTGCCCTGCCATGAGTGACTTGGCAACTCACTTTAGTTTTAGAGCCGCTCATTCCAATGCCGAATAGAAATTATAGCTGTAATCCGTCGTATAATAGACTTTCCCGTATCAATTGTGGCAGGTATAAATTAATAGTTCAGTCGGGAGACCTCTTTCACTCTACTTCTCTCCTACGTCATCCCACCGGAAGTCCTTAAAGGCATAAGTTTATGTATTATTGGCTCAATATAGTTTTTTAAAAGAAACCTAAAATGCAAAAAACTAATGCACCAAAAGATTAAAACCATGTAAGCAAGCCATTGTAGAAAAAAAAAAGCTTTTCATTGAAAATCACATTTCAAATTTCCAAACCAGGTTTGACTGTCCAGATGGTCAAATCAGGTCACAAATAAACAGAAGGCTCTTCCAGCTCTTAATTATGATTGACAGCTGCAGAGCAGCTCTTAATTATGATTGACAGCTGCAGATCAGAACCACCTGCACTGCTGTGTCAGGGATAAAAGCACATTCTATCTGAATCACAGTGAAAATCTCTGTGAAACATCGTCTGAAACAACCACAAATTAAAGGAAAACGGTAACTCCCAACAAAATTTCCTTGACATCGTAGGAACCCCAAGACATTCCTGAAAAGATTGGTGTAACATTTGTGTTTCTAGAGCTGAAATGGTGGAAATACTAGCGAGTTAAAAAAAAGAGAAAATGTTGGACTCTTAAAAGACCAGGTCGGATTTTGCATTGCAAAGTATAGGAGAGATAATAGACTTTCTGTCATTTGGAGGCCTCTAGCAGGAGGGTTTTCAAGGGTTACATTGTGTGAAAGAGGACAAAAATACCCACATTTTGATGTATAATTGATGTCTGTGGGGTTAAAGGTCTGGCAGCAAGAGCAGTTTGAAGAGAATAATTATCGTTTTAATTTTAAGGGCCTCTCACGAGCTCGTCAGTTACACGCTGAGGCAGAAACATTCTGTCATTGGAAATGCATTGGAAGGTCTGAAAATATGGAAAACTTGATAAAACTTAAACGGCCATAATTCAAAAACGGTAAAATATTAAAAAAAAACTGAGTCAAACGAGAATAGTCTAATCTTTTGTGAACATTTTAAAGTTTGAATGGTTTCTCTCGGTGAAAGTATGCTGAAATACTAAGCTCTCAAAGAGCACAACGTTTTTACAAGATTTGAAGAGCTCCCCATTCATTTCCAATGGCACAAAAAAAGTTATAAAAGTAAAATATTTTAAAAAGTATAAATATTTGAAACACAAAAAGACATAGAATAAATCTTTGGCAGGAGATGAACATTTTCATATAGGAAGTGTTGAAGTTGTCAAAAGAATGTAAAATTTGCATAACATTGAGGAAAAAGTCAAACTAATTTATTACAATAGTGATGGGTTGATGATGCTTCATGGATGTTTCAACACATTGCCAAACTGTATTGATACGTGTCGATATTGTGTCACTGAATACTGACACCTGCTGGACACTAAAAATCCCTACAGGCAACTGAGTTGTCAGACTCAACTGACACCAATATGATGACCTAGTATGCAATAACAAAATATAAGTCATTATATTGTATATGGCATAATTGCCTATCTTCATTTAAATTTAAAGTGTCTTTGATATCTTTAGATACAGATACATGTATCATAACTTGAAAATCAAAGTGACCGTGTTTGTGAATGAAGATGCTTGTGGACTGAGTTTTTTTCACACAAATTTTTATTCAAAAAAAGTTTTTCACTATTCACTATTTTCACTATTTCACTTTTTGGACAAAAGTTCTCCAGCCTTGGAAAAGACCCGCTCACAAGCCACAGATGATGCTGATCTGCAAAGACACTGCAAAGCTGGAAGAGGTGTGGATACGTTGGTTTTTGGTTGTTCCAGTATCTGAAAGGATCCTGGGACCTGGACCAGTTCCCTGAACCCTTCACTCTCTACAATGCTGAGGGGCTGGCAGTCCTTCAGGATGAAATTTAGCAGAGCTTCATCCAGCATCTGCTTCCTGGAAGCTTAATGGTTAAAAATAAGTAAAGAATAAATTCATATGAATTAATTATCAATAAAGCAACTGTGATTAAGTTGTAGAATGGCTGTGACCTGTGTTCATCCTGGGTGTATCTGGGACATTTATATACGACAGCTCTGTCGAGCAAATTCAACATTTAACCTGCAGAAAATAATATGGATAGTAAACTAAGGGTCACTTTGGAATGAATTTGTATTGATAACTGTAATGGTCACGTGACTTTCTTAAGGCGAAACGCGCACCGACACGTACCGACACGGGTGTTGCCATAGACATATATAGAGATAGACGCCGCATCGAACGCTACTCTCTACTGGCGCTGACGAGATTTGGGGCCGCCATCTTGGACCGGTCACCTGAGGGGTGTACTACGAAGCAAGTTCGACACAGCTAGGCTTTCTTTGGGTGAGCTGGCTTAACAAACCTGAAACTCGCGATCAGAGATAACTGGTACCACGACGGTGGTTATCAACTATCTTTGTTAACCGCGGCTTTCTGCTTTCTGCTCTGTGCACGTTCACATAAAAGGGGGCGTTTGACGCGTCATTTGACGCCTCTTCCGGATAAAATGGATAGATCGCGGTCCGTATATATCAGTCAGGAGGAGCAGGTTTTAATAATGCAGAGCTATGAGGATTTCAAAGAAATCTTTACGGCCAAAAGCAACACTGTAGGTGTGAATAAAGCCAGTGAGGAGTGCTGGCAAAATATTGCAGATCGTGTAAATTCGTAAATTATATTTATTTCACCACTATATTTATTTCACCACCTTAATTAATCTCCCTCCCTCTTTTAGAGCGCTTAAACTTTAAACTTAATGCAGCAGATTTAAACATTATGTAGGTCTGACTGTCCCATTATGAATGATAAATGAAAATCACTTTAGTTTTTTGCTAAATCTATGTGAAATTAATTTAAGATTTAATATTATCTGTTATACACACTCACCGGCCACTTTAATAGGTACCCTATCACCCTGGGGAATCTTATGAATGAATTATATTAAAACATTTCACATGAAATTCCACGTCACACTGATTATCAATATAATGGACTAATAATTTATGTTACCTGTGATTTAGTAAAACGCTTCTTTTATTTGAAGCATGGGCAGATGGCCAGGGAATACTACAAACATATTCAGCAGTTCAGTGAGTGCAAGTACAACCTTTATTCCAGTATTCTGGCTCAGATTTTCTGCATCACCAACTGAATGCATGTAGGTTCCCGTGGCAAAGAAACGCAAAGAAACGCACACCGCTTGCGCTACTGTGAGCGCACGGCTGCGTTTGGTGGCGCTGCCAATATATGGCTCTAGCAGATTACAAATGTAACGTATTCCCTCAGCTGGAAATCTCTAGCGTTCATAGAGAATATGGTCATGGGAAGCCAGCGGATCAGTCCGGTCTCTGAATACTCTCTTCCTATCCTCGCACAATCCTGGCGCTCAAGTCAACGGGATTGGGTGAAAGTGAAAGGGCGGTGCTTTTTGAGCCTAAACTCTGCACATAACCTGCTCCGGACCAGGTTAAGCTTGCAGAGTAAGTTACCATGGTGATCTAGCCAGGTTGAAAGAGAGCCACCTTCGTGGTACCGGAAATCCTGGTTTTAGACTCAACATACCTCGCTAACCCTCTAATCTCGCTTCGTAGTACACCCCTCAGCTCTGCTCAATGTTATTTGTTTGGCAGGTGTTAGGCTTGGGCGGTATTACGGTAATACCGTATACTTCCGGTATTTAAAAATAGCAGCGGTATCAGTTTCAATACCGTCATAAAAATGCAATGAATGATTTCTGTGGTTTAAAGTTTAGTTTCTCTCCTGTATCGCTGTGTGTACTGTGTGTTCTGCTTTATTTTACCGTTTATTCGTGTTCGCTCGCAGCTCATCTCGGTTTGACTCGTCCTGTTAAGGTACTGACGATGAAAACAAACAACACTTCCTGAGTTTGCTGCTTCAAAATAAAAGCTTCCAAAGAAACTAATAATGTTGGACTTTTATGTTGAAGAATTTATAGGAAGTGAAACGTTCAGCATCAGACACTTTACTATAAAGCGCGTTTCAGCAAACACACCTCGGCGGTGTTGCAGGCAGAGAGAGGAGCTGGAGCAGAGAAGGAAGAGTTAAAACTACAGTGAAAAGCAAGAAATACACAAATAAATAACAACTGTAGTTGAGCCAACATTATATTGAAGCACTGAACTGCTGTTTCGAGGTAAACTCGCCTTTTTTTTCAGGCATAAAGCCCCGCGGCGGCGCACGTAATGGGGACGGCTGTTTTGATGTGCGGCGTCCGCCGGTGGTGTTTGTTCGCCTTAATAGTGGCGGGAATACCGTATACCCCGGTAAAATGTGAGGGAAGTTTGATGGTATCAAAATTTGGATACCGCCCAAGCCTAGCAGGTGTGCTGTCAATGTATTTAATCATACCTCACGAAACGAACTGATTTTCACGCGTTTTTTTTTCTTTTGCTGCAAAGGTCATAAATGTAGCTTTGATACATGACACATGGTTTGGCGTATTTTAATATTGATAGTGAGCTTAGTAATACAATGAATATCTCCGTTCCTGTTATAGGCTAGTAGCCTTTTAAGTAGGGTCTTTTAAGAGGGTCTAAAGACTTAGGCTACAACATGGACATAGTTCATTTAGCACTTTTAATGCCTTATGGTTTGTATAGTTTTATTCCATTTTCATTAGGCTTTTTATTAATTTGACATTGCTGTTCATTAGCCTACTGCTATTCTCTTAATGTAGGCTTGTCTTATCATGCTGTTATATTTTGCTTGAATTGACAGTTTATTATTGCTGTTTTCCCTATTTTTTTTATTGTTTATTTCATTATGCTATTGACTGAATTTATGTTCATTTTTGCTATTCTCCTTATGAGACCAACATCTCAATCTGTCCCCTGTTACATTTAAGTAGGCGATTATATTGTTTTGCATAGATGTCATTTTGGACAAAAGCGCAACCGTAACTGTATGAGGTGTAGGCGATGATAGGAATTTTGCAAATCACACATTATAAGTATGATAGAGAAGCAGAAACAGATAGTGACGGTAAAGGTATTTTAATCAATTGAAGCTCTCTATCTCTCGCTCTCTCTCGCTCACACACACACAGCATTGCTTCACAATACTCGCTTCCATCATCACTTGAAGGTGAGGATGTTAAAAAAAAATCTGTGAGAAATCTCAAAAAAGGCCTTTGTATTAATAAGTCCAATTTTAGTTTAGCAATATAAAAAGGTTTGCCAGGATACATGATTAGTGATGTTAAAGGAGAGCGTTTTCTGAGGAATTTCAAAAGATTTATGTTCAAAATTTAGTAAGACTATCCTCATAATGCATTCCTTCTATTTTTTTTAATGAACAGTAACATGCATCTGTATTTTAAAGCAGATGAGTCAAAGACTTCCATCACAGTCACAACCTGAAAGTTTATGAGAGGAGACAGCCTAATTGGCCAGATGAACACACTCCATGGTATATGCAGGAATCCTAAAGTTGAATTTACTACCTTTTACTACCTTTTTTACTACCTCCCCAATATTTTTTACTACCAACACAACATCGATCAGCGGCCTTTTTTTTTTTTTTTTTTTAGCATAAACATAACCCACCAACTTGACACTTCATAAAACAAATGACAACAACCATACGTGAATAAAAATCAATAAAAGTGTGTCATGTGTCACGTGGATATCCAGTTGTTTTTTTTTCGCCGCCTGGTTCAGAGACTCATCGAACATGAGTAGGGCCCTATGAAATCCGTTTTATTTTTTCTCAAATTCCGTTTTGATTTTTTTCATTTTCGGTGTTTTTCGGTTTTTAATTTTTGAGAATTTCGTTTTAAGCATTTTATGCAAATTTAACCCCAATACAGTATATAAAATAATGAAATATAGACAATTTATGCAAATATAACTGTAAACGTTACTGTTATCATACTTTTAAACATATTGTGTCCAATAAAACATTCATTTATGACAAAGAAAAAAATTCAAGAAAAAAAACTAAAATGGGTCAAATCCATTTAAAGTGAAAAAAAAGAAAGGAATTTCAACAGCTGTAAACTAATCATTTTTAGCCTGTTTAATTTATTCTGTTATCAGACATAGTTTGTCATGACGTACCTGACATTTTTCAGGTACGTCATGACAAACTATGTGTCTGATAACAGAATAAACTATATTTACTACAGCTGATGTAGATGCTATGAAATCCAAAGCACTGAACACTGGTTGTGTGTGTCAGTGTGATTTTTTTCTTTAGGTGTTCCAGCTGTTACAGCCTCTTTGTGTTTTGATCAGTGAGGGATTCTCGCCTTTTTATGTTTGTGCTTTTCACTCGTCCAGTGATCCTCGCACGTATCTTTTCATGTCCATTCAATCGTGTCCTGGCTAAACTAGCAGAACACTGAATCACCAGACACATAATAATCTCGGAGAAACTGCTCTGTCCTGTACCTGGGAGACAGCCGGTAGTTCCTTCGCTTCTTCGCCGGTTTCTCAGGTGGCCGCTTCGACGTGTTTTTTTTTTTTTTAATTAATGAGGAAAGCGGGGGCAGGAGGCGGAGAAGCGCGCAGTGTCCCAGCTTTTCGTGACCCCCGTTGGAACATTTTCTTGAAAGAAAAGTTCCTTTCGGGCCGCCCCGGTAGAGCAGTGGTTTGGGCAGGCGGCCCATGTACAGAGGCTACAGTCCTCGTGCGGCTAATCGCGAGCTCGACTCCCGGCTTGTAGGCTCCTTGCCGCGTGTCTTCTCCGTTCTCTCTGCCCCCCTTCCTGTCTCTCTCCACCATCAATACAAGTCACTAGTGCCAAAAAAATCTTAAAAAAAGAAAAGTCACTTTTAGTCCGGAAGAAAAAAAAACAAACTTTTGCGCAAATTGCTGTTCAGTTCTGTTATATTGCGCATTTAAAGTGAATTCCGTTTTTAATCTCCAATTCCGCGATTCCGTCCGTGATTCCGTGATCACGGGATTCCATAGGGCTCTACATGAGTAAAAATGGCCCTGCGTCATTTACGCTTTTTATGAGTAGCTTCTTAAAATGTGGCGCAATGCCAAATCGATCATGTAGGAAGTCTTATCCTTGCCACAAGCGAAGCTTTTCGCGATGTCAGAGTCACTGAACATAGTAGCGAATAATTCCCCAACCCCTTCATTGGAATTATAAGAATGATGGTTTGCCGCGGTATTCAAGCACCACAGGATTTCAGCTCTGAGAGCCGACGTTGGTACCTGTAAAGTCTGCTGTCTATCCGCTGCAGCTGTCGTGGTGCTACTAGACGTGGTAGACCTACTGGTTTGCTGCGAAGGCTGTGTGGAGTTGATGCTAGTCTGTGTATGGCTGAACATCGAAATAGGGAGCTGCTCCCGCCGCACCCGCATCCTCTGCTGGTGAATGGACGAAGCACTGTGTGATTTCACCGCGGTAACGCCGTTCCATGTTAAATTTATTGTTTTTTTGCACACACCGCAGAATGCTTCTCTGTCATTGCCCATGACCGGCTTAAGCCAATCTTTAAACAACGGGTCATCGAGCCAAGTCTGTGAAAACCTGCATTTCCCCATTTTCCTCGTATTTTCCCGGAGCCGAGTGTCAACTAGCTAGTCTCGGGGACTCTGCTAACGTCATACACACGTTAGATTGGATCAATCCCACAAGCTCCACTCTGATAGGCTATCAACACTCAGGTCCTATATACCGTATATATATATATATATATATATATTTTATTCATGAGATGAAGTTAAACACGCAAACAGAAATATTCAGAACAAATGGAATATATTGAGGTGGAGATGAAAAATTTACTACCAGGTCAAATTTCGTTTGTTACCTTTTACTACCTTTCAAAGGCCTTAATTTGGACCTTTTTTTTTTACTACCTTTTACTACCTTTTACTACTGCGCGGACACCCTGCACTCATAAAATTCAATAATCTGTTTTGTGGAGTAATGGTACACCTTGTTTAAGATTTTGTTGAAGATGATCCATCTCCCTTTGAATCAAAACTTCTTAAGGCTGTTCACATTGGAGGAAAATAAGTATAAACTTGGATGCCTTTTTTTTTGCATTGTGCCATCAGACTTTGACCATATTTGGGAAAATTAAAATGATACCACGAGCTGAGTTTCTGCAGTTCTTACCATAAAAAAGTGTACTCATGAAACAAGAAATTAATCATAACAAAGCATATAACTTTTACCAAAACAGGGTTAAGGACTTTCAAAGCTGAATAAAAAAAAAAAGGGAAAAAAAAAAAAAAAGGGACAGGACAAATGAGAACACAAAGACAAACTGTAGTGGGCAAGAATGAGAAATAAACTCCTTTTTTAAACTACCTACTGAAAGAAAAATCCATATTTGGTACATTTACAGCAGATAAAACAGAAAAGAGAATGAAAAGTTAGCAGACTTGTATAAATATTGTCTCTTACACAGCTTAATTTTTATTCTATGTCTGTCATTTTACCGCATTCATATTTTCTACTTAACACTTCTGGTGGTCTCTAGTTTTTCAAGAAATTCTCCACCCAATGAAAGGACCGCAACATAACAACAAAGAAAAATGGCTCCTCTTTTAGACCCGTATTTGTGAGTTTCACTTTTTTTTAAAGTTATATGTAAACAAAGTAAAATCATTTTAAACCACCAATATTTCAAGTTGAAAGAAGTTTGGGACCGTTAGACGTTTATTAGACATTTATTAGACGTTTTTTTAGACCGAAAAATATGTTACATCTTACTTGTGAAAAGTAATCCCATAAGCCCTGCTTCTGATGGTCCGCCGATTGGAGCAGGAATATCCCACACAATGTTCAGGCATGTTCTCTCACTTGTGCTGCGACTCGACGTACGGTAATACTACTACGGTTATAATCCCAGAGAATGACCGGTCCAAGATGGCGGCCGCATTTCTCGTTCCAAACAGCCAATGCGGCGGCTATCTCTATATATGTCTATGGGTGTTGCTCTCTGAGCTCGACGCATGCGCAGACGCATCGGTGTTGCTGGACAACAACTCTCGGGAGTTCTCGTGCAGTCTCGTCGTATTGTGGCAGTTGTGTAGCCGTGCTAGCAGTGTAGCTAACAGTTATTATTAGGGGACTGATTCTCGAGGATCCGGAGGTAAAGACCGAGGAATGAACTTCGACATAATCACTCGGTGACTTCATTTCCAGCCACTTCCTGGTAAGGTTATTGCAGTTCGCTCGATATGGATCAAAACACAAACTAATCGATCACCTAAAGAGGACGGGGAACTGGAAGACGGAGAGATCTGTGATGATGAAAGCGAGGAGAGTGCGCCGATCCGTCGGGGGGACTGGAACAGGCCTCGCGGCAGTTCTCATCCACGGACTCGAAAACTGCATCAACAGCTGCACAACCTGCTGCCGCTCCTGGGTCACCAGCCGCCGGACTTCCGCCTCTTAATGCCCTACAACACCGGACCTCACGGACACGGTCCTTTCCCTCCGAGCCATAGACAGCAGTGCGGGCCGAGCGGACCCGACCGGCCTCTCGCTCCTCCCAGGATCCCGTCGCCTCTGCCGGCGGGACTCGGTATGCACGGGGACGGGAGCCCTCGCTCCAACTTCTGGGAGCGGAGTCACGGTGCCCTGGGCCGGTTCAGGCACCGGGTCCTGCCGAACGGTGGCCGCGGCGCGTGGAAGCGAGGGGGTCTGGGGGGGAACAACCGAGCCCCCCCGGGTCGTTACGGGCCCGGAGAGAGTCACGGTTCCCCCGTGAGAAAACGTATCCTTTACTGTTTCTGAATGTGAACAGAGACGTCAGTTGAATCACTTTGTTGTTCGCGAGATGACGTAGAGAAACCCAAACAGGGCTGTCAGCTCTACAAGGAGCAGGCCGATAAACCGGAATAAGGCCGCCGGTTTACGCACCGCTTCCTTCGAAGAGGGGGGAGATACAATAGGAATAGTGAATGTGAACCTGTTAGAGGAAACAGGTTCTTGTGATGTATCTTTGTCTCCTGATTAATCCACAGAAAAGGGGTAATCGTTTGTGCGGTAAAACAGGTAGAGGCCAGGTGTGTGTCGTCCTCGGACTTGAGAGGAAACGAAACTGTTCAGAAACCAGTTTCGTTTCACCATTACAGTGGAGTCCTAGTGTAAACCGAACCATCAGTTCTGAAAATGATCTGTGAGCTTCAGGCAGGCTCACCTGTTCTCACCTGTGTGAGGCTGCGGCCACAAAAACACATGTAGCAAAACATTGTTTCTGATGCTTTAATGGATCGGATCAGATTTAAAAATTTAAGGCCTTGTTCCATTCAGATGAAGAATTTAAAATGTTTTTAGATTTAAGAAGAGATAAGCCTTTTTGAGGTTTTTCTACAAGTTTGGTATTATTTGAATGTTAACATTTTTCTAAAACCAAATTAGACTTGAATTTCTATTTTGTCTTTTTTGAGCTTTGAAAATGTGAGCTTTCAACATTTTCACACATTGTTTCCTTAAAATGAATTTTACTAATATCTTTATATATTGTATAAGTTACATCTTAACATTTCAGTAAAGATTTATATTGTCACATTTTATGAATATTTGGGTTTGTTATGACAGATTGTGGTGGTTAATCAGCAAATCAAGCTGTTCAGCTTCTCTGAAGTGCAGATATTGTTTATTTGTGGTCTGATATTTGTTTGTTTAAAACATTAAAAGAAACATGAAGGTAATTTTTTTTTTCATAAAATGAAATGTAATTGTTCATTAGTAAACAGAGAAAACAAGAGTCTTGAGTCATGATTATGAGTGATTAATTCCAGTTATCTTTAACCGTAAATGTCAGAGAAGCAGCTGGGGAGGAGCCGGGTCAGAAAAGTGACTCCCAGTGTTCCCAGACCAGAGACCAGTGTTGATGAGAGCTTTGAGGATCTGCTGTCCAAGTACAAACAGATCCAGCTGGAGCTTGAATGCATCCGCAAAGAAGAGACCATGGCTCTGGAGCTGGCTGTCACCCCCATCAGAGAGGACGTGCAGGACGGCTCTACCGAGGCCCGTCTGGGCCCTGAGCCGGCCCAGAATGCAGCAGGAGCAGAGGAGCTGTCAGAGCTGGAAAAGGATGAGAAAAAAGCATTTCAGGCATTCAACATAAAACCGCTGCGTCAGAAGCTCCCCGTGCCAGTCAACCTGGACCAGCTGCAGAGGAGGTGGGCGGAGCAGGATGCAGGAGGCGTGGCCAAAGGTAAAAGCTGTCCCCTGCCACCTGTGTCTTAAGGACCAGAAGCTTTTTTTGTGTGTTTTGCTGCCTTGAGTTACACTCATGCAAAACATCTGGCAGCGTGCACGTGACGAACTTTGGTTCAGCTGTTTTTATCTGTGAGGGCATATAGTTACCAGGTTTAACTATAACATTTAAATCAAAGTGCAGCATTAGATTTATGAAATATTTTAGGCTCCAGCTTTTCACGTGTGAACATTTGTTACAATTCATGTTAAAAATAAAATACATGATGTTTGAAACATGGATATATATGTTCCAAACTTTAGAAATTGTTCTCTTTAGACATAAAAACTGTTAACATTTTGAATAATCAGTTTTGTGTCTGTGTGCAACATGATTAGATCAAAGCAGTTTTACCTCAATGGTCAGAGAGTGAATGAGTTTCTAAAAAAACATAGTGTAACATTTAGTGATGTCACTTCCTGTGTTGGATGTTGTCAGGTGCAGAATCAGGTAACCCAGAAGTTGCAGAGCCAGAAGTTAAGGCTGGAGCAGGCAACGAAGAAAAGGAGAAGGAGAAGGCTCAGAAAGTTGTGTCATGTCTCAGTGAATCATCTGCTTCCAGCGAGGACTCCACCGTGTCACCCGACAAGGTGAGCTCTGATGGCTGTACTGAAGCTGATCGATGTCTCAGCTCAGGTGTTCAGCCAATGATCCATTTCTGCTACCTTTGTTCACACACAACATGAACACATGCACGGCCAATTACTGATGCAACTGTAAAGCTAATATAATATGTAGAGGAAGACTTCACATTGATCATGTCAGGTGTAGTTTTGCTCATTCAATGTTCCAAAGGGTTGGGTTTAGCTTTTAATCAGTAATCTGACTGTATTTCAGTCACTCCTATGTGAAACAATTTTAAAAAATGAAAAAAAATGATCCAAAAGACTTTCTCACATTGGTTTATTGTGAGGTCATCAGAGACCCATACACCCCGAGCTACAGTGAAACAATGAAGATTTTTACATTACAGTAGCGTCTGGTTACATTACATTACATTAAATACTTTCAGAAATCTTAGGATCCATCTATCCATCTATTAACCCTTTAGGCGCCGGAGTTTTTTCAAGAAAATATAGCATTTTGACATCAAGATTTTAAAAGGGTCTAACTTGAAAGCAGTTTGAGATAAAGGTCCATAAATATTATGAACAGAATCGGTGACAAAGGGCAGCCCTGACGGAGTCCAGCTCTCACGAAAAACAAATCCGACTTACAACCGGCAATGCGGACCAAGCTCCCACTCCATCTGTACAGGGACTGGACAGCCCGTAACAATGGGCCCAGCACCCCATACTCCTGGAGTACCCCCCACAGGACCCCCCGAGGGTCACAGTCAAATGCCTTCTCCAAGTCCACAAAACACATGTGGACTGGTTGGGCAAATTCCCATGATCCCTCCAGGACCCTAGTGAGGGTATAGAGCTGGTCCAGTGTTCCACGACCAGGATGTAACCCACATTGTTCCTCTCGATTCTGGGATTCGACAATCGATCGAACTCTCTTCTTCAGCATCCCCGCATAGACCTTACCAGGGAGGCTGAGGAGTGTGATTCCCCTGTAACTGGAACACACCCTCCGGTCCCCCTTCTTAAAAATGGGAACCACCACCCCGGTCTGCCAGTCCAGAGGTACTGCCCCCGATTTCCATGCGATGTTGCAGAGACGTGTCAACCAAGACAGTCCTACAACATCCAGAGCCTTCAGGAAATCAGGGCGGATCTCGTCCACCCCCGGAGCCCGGCCACTGTGCAGCTTCTTAACTACCTCAGCGACCTCAGCTCCAGTAATGGACGAGTCCACCTCTAAGTCCACAGGCTCAGCATCCTCAACGGAAGACATGTTGGTGGGATTGAGAAGGTCCTCAAAGTATTCCTTCCACCGTTGAACGACATCTCCAGTCGAGGTCAGCAGCACCCCATCCCCACTATACACAGCGTTGGTGAAGCACTGCTTTCCCCGCCTGAGCCGTCTGACGGTTTGCCAGAAACTCCGAGGAGCCGATCGAAAGTCTTTTTCCATGGTTTCACCGAACTCCTCCCACACCCGAGTTTTTGCCTCAGAGACCACCGAAGCCGCCGCCCACTTGGCCTGCTGATACCTGTCTGCTGATTCCGGAGTCCCACAAGCTAACCAAGCCCAGTAGGACTCCTTCTTCAGTCTGACGGCCTCTCTCACCCGAGGTGTCCACCACCGAGTTCGGGGATTGCCGCCACGAGAGGCACCGACGACCTTACAGCCACAGCTCCGGTCAGCCACCTCAACAGTGGAGGTGCGGAACATGGCCCCTTCAGACTCAATGTCCCCCGCCTCCCCCGGGATGTGATTGAAGCTCTGCAGGAGGTGTCAGTTGAAGATCTTTCTGACAGGTTCCTCTGCCAGATGTTCCCAGCAGACCCTCACTACACGTTTGGGCCTACCAGGTCTGACCAGCATTCTCCCCCGCCATCTGATCCAACCCACAACCAGGTAGTGATCAGTTGACAGCACAGCTCCTCTCTTTACCCGAGTGTCCAAAACATACGGCCGAAGATCAGATGATACGACTATAAAGTCGATCATCGATCTGCGGCCAAGAGTGTCCTGATGCCAAGTGCATTTATGGACACTCTTATGCTTGAACATGGTGTTTGTTATGGACAAACTGTGACGAACACAGAGTCCAACAACAGAACACCACTCTGGTTCAGATCAGAGAGGCCGTTCCTCCCAATCACGCCCCTCCAGGTACCACTGTCATTGCCAACGTGAGCGTTGAAGTCCCCCAGCAGGATAAAGGAGTCCCCATTAGGGGCGCTTTCCAGCACCCCCGCCAAGGACCCCAAGAAGGCTGGGTACTCTGAACTGTCATTTGGCGCATAAGCGCAAATGACAGTCAGAGCCCATTCCCCGACCCGAAGGCGCAGGGAAGCTACCCTCTCATCCACTGGGGAAAACTCCAACGTACAGGCTCCAAGCTGGGGGGCTATAAGCAAGCCCACACCAGCCCGTCGCCTCTCACCCTGGGCAACTCCAGAGTAGAATAAGGTCCAGCCTCTCTCTCGAGAAGATTGGTTCCAGAGCCCAGGCTGCACGTCGAGGTGAGCCCGACTATATCTAGTCGCTACCTCTCGACCTCACGCACAAGCTCAGGCTCCTTCCCCGCCAGAGAGGTAACATTCCATGTCCCAGTAGCCAGTTTCGTCAGCCGAGGGTCGGCACGCCAAGGCCCACGCTTTCAGCTGCCACCCATACCACACTACACCCGACTCCTATGGCCCTTCCTGCGGGTGGTGGGCCCACGGGAATAGCACAGGGACAAAATAAAACCATCAATCTATAAAGGGGAAGGACGGAGTTTTTCATTGACCAACTTCTAAATTCCAATCTATGTCTTAATATAGCTTCAGTTCAACTTTACACAGGTTGTTATTCAATGAAATGATGAAGTGATGCAGAGTATACTCAGAGATGAAAAAGTGGTGATTTGTGTAGACTTTAATGGACATGTTGGGAATGTAGCAGAGGTGATGGGCAGATTTGGTATCCAGGATAGGAATGCAGAAGGACAGATGGTGGTGCAAAAACAATGGAAATGGCTGTCGTAAAAACTTTCCTCCAAGAAAGGCAGGAACATGGGGTGGCTTATAAGAACCGGAGGTAGGAGCATACAGATGTTACATACATGCACTACATGTTGTGTAGAAAATGTGGTCAGGAAGCGCTTTAAGTTGACGGGACAGCCACAGCCATTGTCATCAACTGCAGCTAATGTGATCAGGGAGTGATGAGGAGAGCAGACAGCAGTACAGGGAGATGCAGTGTAAGGTGAAGGTAGAGGTGGTAAAGGCCGAACAAAGGGTGTACATTGATTTACATGCTAGGTTGGACAGTAAGGAGGGAGAGACTGTGTGTTTGTAATTGGTCTTCAGTCTGTGCATTAACCTGGGTGATGTGACATTTCATTCAACTTACTGAGCATTAAACTGCAGTCTAACTCTCTTCAGGTCGTGGAGAAGGTGGAGGAGGAAGAACTGTCAGAACTGCAGCTGCGTCTCCTTGCTCTGCAGTCGGCAAGTAAGAAGTGGCAGCAGAAAGAGCAGCAGGTGATGAAGAAAAGCAAAGACCGTATCATCAAAGCCACCCAGGAGAAGAACTCCAGTTCTGTTTCTGCAACAACTGCACCCAGCAAGCAAAGAGTTGCTACAAGGTCCACTGCCTCTCCTGCTGTTCCTGCAGACAGAAGCAGGACCAGATCAAAACTAGTGTCCCGGGACCATGATTGGTCCAAGACCGGGCCTAAACCTTCTGACAAAGAGAGTAGAGACAGGCCCAAACCTGGTCCCAAATCTGCACTAGATAAAGGTTGGACTCCAGGAAAACCTCACACAAAGAAACTGCCCAGTCCAGGTGAGACAGCTCCATCCAGCAGGTTGAGAGAGTCGGCAGGAATGCTGTATTGTTTTTTTCATCTTAAAAGATCCAAACACTCTGAGTCATTTTGTTTTGGGGAAATACTCACATTTCTATACCCGAGGTTTGCATGAGCATGTTGGTTTGTAGCTAAACAGAAAAGGAGTTATAAGGCCCGGTTATGACTCATTGAATGGGCTTGGAATAAATAAGGGAACAGTAATAAGAGTTTACACTGTTCCCTTCCAAATTTGCGCTTTAAGATACGCGGTTTTAGTTATTTGTGGATTTTTCAGAAATATATAAGATAAAAAAGTCAAGAAAAAATCGTGGAAACATCACAGGATGTTGTGCGCGTTCTCCCACTGCGAAGAAATGTGAGCCAGCCTGGCCCCTTTAAGCAGGTGGCCTTATGAGTAATGTAGTGTGTGTGTCGTGGGACAGCAGAACAAAAACGGATGAAAAGTGGAGTGATCATCAACAGCAGCCCAGCGTGTATGTTGTTGCAGCCAAGCGTTCATAGCGACGTCGCTTTTTGATCCTTCGATGTCGGCTCTTCCTGTCATTGTGAAGCAGAATTCACCAAGCGTTGGATTGTTCACCCACTAATAGGGAACGTGAGCTGGGATTAGTTTTACCCTACTGATAATGTGTTGTTGCAATAGTGCTTCTTTAATAGTGCTACTATTATGTTGTGAAATGTTGTGTTTGGACTGACGTGAATATTGCTTTATTAAGTTGCAAATAGAAATATTTTTGCAGTGTAAATAAAGTATCAAAAAGTAGCTGGCAAACTGATGGAAACTTATAACTTTACCAGAGAGAGATTTGAGTGTGGTTGAGATCTCAATGTATACTCTGGGGTGTTTAATTTATAGCTTGGAAACAACTAATGATGTCACATTCAGCGTTGGCAAGTAACACTAATTAACTCATTAGAAAGCATGGATGGGAACTCACTGCCAAGAGCTCACTATCCAGAGTGCAGAAATTCTCCTTCACAGTAACTGTTGTAAACAATCTCTTCAATCATTCTTCATTTTAGTCTAAATTCATACCTTTAATTAAAGTAAATGAGGTTCAGTAGTTTTTATTTTTTAATCTCATGGAAGCTTTAGATGAGAGGAATGAGGGAGAGGAGAGGAGAGACTCCTGCTGGCTTGGGCACATTAGCATTAGCTCACGTTAGCGCGATTTCAAAACTCCATGGAAGCGATTGTTATGTTGTAGGTGGCTGATGAGGTTTTACGTATTAAAGCTTGTGCTTCCCTCCTCGTAGAATTCACTCGGAGGATTCGTCACAAATAACCACCAAACTATCTTCTTCTGAAACTTTAAGGAAGTTCCACGCCGCCATGTTTGTTGTGATCAGCACAATGCAGGCTGCATTCAAGGTGTAACGTAAATTCCCACGTTTCCTCGTCTGCTAGTCATTCTTTCAGTCTTTTCTATTTTTCTTCTTTTTTATGTGTAACATGTGGGAAAATGCTCCGAATATCAATTAGAGTCAGCAACTACCAAAATTATGACCGAGTTAACGAGTTGTTTTCTGGCATGAGGGGGTATTCTTGGTTTTCCTGATTGAGTGATCGTTTTTCTGATTATGCCGACGTTACTTAAACATAACATTAACTGCCGGTCATTCAAGGCTCAGAGAGAGCGAGGCACTGCTGTGTTGACAGAAATATAAATGTTATCGGGGCTGTTCCTCGTGATATCAGAGTTATCGGGATGACTTCATAATTTCCTGTTATCGGTCCGATAGTTATCGTGCACCCCTACTGATGATCTTTAGATACCTACTTTAGCTCACTCAGTACAGAACTGATCCATCAAACTGCCTCATCAAAGTGAAGTTTGACCCATTTCAGTTTTGTCTCATCACTTCTGAAACCCGACTCCATGCATCACGTTCCGTTCATATTTGCGTCAAACATCGCTATTTGGTCACAAGGTAACTGTAACATTTGTGGTACACAGGAGAACAGCGATCCACAGAGGGAGGTGCTGAAACAGAAGGAAAAAACACCAAAGAGGCTGAGCAAATGAACTGCTCTGTTGAAACTAGCACAGATGAAACCAGGATCAGTTCCAGATTGTTGGACCAAGCCCAGGAGAGGATCAGGACTGGGCCTAGACCTGCTGGTAGAGAGAGAGAGAAACCCTCAGAGAAAGACAGACCCAAACAGAGTCCTAGAACTGGTCTTAAAGCTCCGCTTGAGAAAGGCCAAGCTGCTGGGAAACTTCACCACACCAAGAAGCTGATCAGTCCAGGTGAGACAACTGCATCCTGTAGGTGAGGAGGAAGGATGGATCTCTCTGTTTATGGGAATGAGGCAGCTGAATGGTCCACAGGTGAAAGGTTCTCAAAGGTGCTTTAGTTGATTCCACATCTGATCCTCAGCAGATATTTTAGTAATGCTCAATGTTTTATGTTTCACTGCGTAGTATGGTTACTCACTCACTCACTCACTCACTTTCTGAATTAGCATGTAACCTGCTGGTGGTGTCTCTGTTAGGCTCAGCAGCGAAGCAAGCATTCAGGAAGCAGCAGCTCCGTACCTGGAAGCTCCAGCAGCAGAGGAAACAGGAGGAGAAATGTCAGCAGGAGGAGGAGGAGCGACGAAAACGCGAGGAGGAGATCCGCCGAATCCGCGACCTGTCGAACCAGGATGAGCAGTACAACCGTTTCATGAAGCTGGTGGGAGGGAAGAGGATGCGCAGCAAAGTAAGAGCTTAGCTTCTGGTTTGGTTTGGTGTGTGTGCTGCTTCCCTTTAAACAAATCTGAGGTGTGTCTTTTGCTCAGTCAAGGGACCACGACTATAGAAAGTCTGCTGGCAAACCAGGCCTCGACACCTCAGGGAACCTCTACCAATATGACAATTATGATGAGGTTGCCATGGACACGGATAGCGAAACCAGTTCACCAGGTGAGCAGGATGCGCCTGAGCTCCATGTTGCTTCCTTTTTCCTGTTGGATGTTGCTTCTCATCTTCCATTTCTGTCAGTGGTATCCCCAATGCACAACCTGCTATCTGCGGATGAGAACGGATATTTCCCGCCGTTAGGCCTGTACGGGACTGAAGCCGTGACCTTTGGAATGGTATGATTCCCATTCTGTCAGTGTGTTGAAAGTACTCTGAGGCTATGTCCACACTAAGATAAGATATTCCTTTATTTGTCCCACAATGGGGAAATTTACATTGTGAAAACTGTGAAACTTAACTGTGAAACTTATACAGTTATGACTGGCATCCTCACTACTCTGTGAAGCTAGCCTGTATTTGATAAAAACTCCAGCTTTCTACCTGGACAGGAAGAACAATGCTATGATCAATTAAAAGAACAACCTGCAACAAATTATATTTCCTTATATAGTTTATTGCAGAGTTTACACTTCTGTGCGCGTATCCAGTGAGTAGGGGTATGAAAAAAATTGATTTGGCGATATATCGCGATTTTCAGCCGCCCAATATAATATCGATTTTTCAGCTCCTAATATCAGTTTTTTTTACAATGCTGTCAGTATGTTGTAATGGTTACTTAAATATGCAAAAACACTAATAATAAACAATAAATAGATTGTTTTGACTCAATTTGTTCTCTGATTGATCAGTATCATCTGATGAACATATACAGCAACTTGATTTTTCATCTCTACTTTAATGTTGATATTAACTGGGTAGAATATCGCAATATATCGTGATATTGCGATATTTTGATGATATCGTATTGTGACCCAAGTATCATGATATATATCGTATTGCAAGGTCCTAGCCAATACTCACCCCTACCAGTGAGCATGGATAGTTGTATGATATGCATATACGATGGTGTAATGTGGAAGAAGATATTTCCCATTACACCAGCTCTCCCCACCTATTTTCAATTTTTAACTAACAAAGCTTTCTGGATAAAAAGTGAAACATTATGAGGAACCAAGAAAAAGAAGTCAAACTGCGTTTGATTCAAGCCTTTGAGGGCTACCATGACTTGAGTGACTGTGAATGTACACTGGGATATGGATATATTTGTCAGATCTAAATTGAGTATCTAGTGTGGATGTGGACTGGTTTAGTGGAACGTGTATAGACTGGTGTGGACGTAGCCTTAGTGGATGAATTCTACGTAAAGTAGCTGTAGCTCATTGACCTTCCTTCCTCCCTTGCAGCCGTTTCTCTCACCTGCAGTGTCGAGTGTCCCGCCCCCGCCTCCCCCCCTCTCCCCTCCACCAGACGAATTGGAGCCACCACCTAAACCTCCATTTGCCGATGAAGAGGAGGAGGAAGAGATGCTGCTCAGGGAAACCTGTCTGATGTCAATGGCCAACAAGAGAGTGGGAGCTGTTGAGGTTTGTGTCTGATCTGTTAACAAGCCTTCAGACTAACATGTGCTAGAGCAGGGTTCCTCAGTCCTGTTGCCCAGGGGTCACTGCCCTGCACGCTTTCCAGATTTTTCCTGCTCCAGCACACGCGATTCAAATGAATGGATCATTAACTAGGGATGCACGATAACTGTTCTTTAAAACTGATACCGATAACTTTCAGCTACTAAAGGCCGATACCGATAACACACACATATACCTAAGATCATTACATCAATACTATGAACAAAATCAAAAATAGTTTGGAGTCTTATATGAACAGATATTTATTTTTTCCAATGAAAAACTATTGGAAGCCTCTCAAACATTTTCATAAAGCTATCAAACAAACCTATTTGATATCTCACATCAACTTAAATAAGGTTCATTACTGACTAGCAAACGAGGAAACGTCAGAATCTCAAACTATTTTTAAATTTTGTTCATAGTATTGATGTAATGATCTTAGGTATATGTGTGTGTTATCGGTATCTGCCTTTAGGAGTTGAAAGTTATCTGTATCGGTTTTAAAAAACGGTTATTGTGGTTAATTCACAGCAGAGCACTTGCACTGGTGCTAGGAATGCACAATAACTGTTTTTTAAAAACCGATACAGATAACTTTCAACTCCTAAAGGCAGATACCGATAACACACACATATACCTAAGATCATTACATCAATACTATGAACAAAATCTAAAAATAGTTTGAGATTCTGACGTTTCCTCGTTTGCTAGTCAGTAATGAACCTTATTTAAGTTGATGTGAGATATCAAGTAGGTTTGTTTCTCCACTTGGCAGAAACTTGAAATCAATCACCTTGGCATGGGACAGGAACATCTTCACAACAAAGAGAGAGCGATATTGCTCTCATATCCATGGTTAAGAGCATGTTTCAGCACTCTGACAAGACTGATGATATTCTGTCCCTACTGCCACCAGTAATTATCCATTTGATCTTCCTCTGTGCAGAAAAGGTCCAGTGCTCCTCAGTCTCCGAGCTGTCCGCTGACTGCAGATGTTCAGCAATCACCTAGAGGAAACCTGAGCACCGTCAGCTTGAACACAGTGGCTCAGTCGCGGAGCAGTAGGTTTACCAGACCACACCAAGCTGTTAGAGCCCGACTGGTGGTAAGATGCACAGTCTGCAGTACAATCATTACAAACGTTACTCCTGATCATCACACTGAGAGATCACAGTGAAGTTAGGAGTCCTAAAAAAGGATCAGATCCTCAGTCTGTCTATCATTTTTGTCATTATTCATACAAAACCAAGATCTGTTTCAGTCAGCCTTTGACCGTTGTTTTTTCCACAGCTGCCCCGGCACAAGTCAGTGGTGGTTTCACTCAATGATTCAGATGATAGCGACTCAGACATGGACCCCTGCAGCTCTTCACAGACAGTGTTTGGAGGTCTGGAGTTCATGATTAAAGAGGCCCGGAGAACAGTGGAGGTGGGACTTCATCAACACACAAAAGCATTCCCAAGTCAATGAAGAGAAGTCCGAGAAACATGCAGTTCCCTGTATTACCTGGAAAATTAAAAACTCAGAACCTCTTCAATCATCTCCACTTTAATGTCCCAAATTCTGAAATCTCATCTCTCCTCCACTGTATATATTTGGTTCATTATGACAGCTCATGTGATTACTGTTCTGATGTTTCACAGGCAGCAAAGCCCAAAGGAGTGTCGGGATGTGAGAAAGAGAACAACCCAGTAAGGACTTCAGAAGCCGTACCTGAAACTGCAAGGGTTGAGTACCGGCTGCTGAAAGAGGAAATCACCAGGTAGGATTGCTTGGTGCAAAAGTGTCACTGCTGATCAGACAGCAGCTAACAGAAAGCTTGATGTTTGAAAACTGAAACTGACTGGATTGGTGCAGCAGGGAGAAACAGAGGATGAGCTCCAGCACACCTGCCGCACCTCAACCTACTCTGGATTCACCTGGGAAGCCTGCTGCAGAGCTGAAGCTGAGTGAGAAAGAGCAGAGACTCAACAAACACAGGTGAGACCTGCAGTCCACTCGGCAGTAGCAGTGGCTGGTATGAACTAGGGATGCACGATAACTGTTTTTTAAAACCGATACCGATAACCGATAACTTTCAGCTCCTAACGGCCGATACCGATAACCGATAACACACACATATACCTAAGATCCATCCATCCATCCATTCTCTATACCCGTTTTATCCTTAAAGGGTCACGGGGATCTGCTGGAGCCTATCCCAGCCGTCTACGGGCGAAAGGCAGGGGTCCACCCTGGACATGTCGCCAGTCCATCGCAGATACCTAAGATCATTACACTAATACTATGAACAAAACCAAAAATAGTTTTGACTTTTTATATGAACAGATATTTATTTTTTCCAATGAAAAACTATTGGCAAGCCTTTCAAACATTTTCATAAAGCTATCAAACAAACCTATTTGATATCTCACATCAACTTAAATAAGGTTCATTACTGACTGATATAAAAAATAAAGGCTCCTTGAACTGATGGAAATACATGCATCAGAATTACTAACTGAAAAAGATTAATATTTAAAGGATTTTGGCTTGTGGTTCCATTTAAATTAATACCTTTAATTAAAGTAAATGAGGTTCAGTAGTTTTTATTTTATAATTTCATAGAAGCTTTAGATGAGAGGAATGAGGGAGAGGAGAGGGAGGAGAGACTGCTGCTGGATTGCGCACGTTAGCATTGGCTTTCGTTAGCGCTATTTCAAAACTCCATGGAAGTGATTGTTATGTTGTAGGTGGCCGATCGGGTTTTACGTATTAAAGCTTGTGCTTCCCTCCTCATAGAATTCGCTCGGAGGATTCGTCACAAATAACCACCAAACTATCTTTTTCTGAAACTTTAACGAAGTTCTGCGCCGCCATATGTGTTGTGATCAGCACAATGCATGCTACATTCAAGGTGTAACGTAAATTCCGACGTTTCCTCGTTTGCTAGTCGTTATTTCAGCCTTTTCTATTTTTTTCTTTTTTTATGTGTAACATGAGGGGAAATACTGCAAATATTAATTCAAGTCCGCAACTACCAAAATTATTACCGAGTTAACGAGTTGTTTTCTGGCATGAGGGGGTATTCTTGATTTTCCTATTTGAGTAATTGTTTTTCTGATTATGCCGTCGTTACTTGAACATAACATTCACTGTCGGTCATTCAAGGCTCAGAGGGAGCAAGGTACTGCTGTGTTGACAGAAATATATGTTATCGGGGCTATTCGTCGTGATATCGGACCTATAGGGATGACGTCATAATTTCCTGTTATCGGCCCGATATTTATCGTGCACCCCTAGTATAAACAGTATATGGTAGAAATGATATAAATGTAGCTAACGGTAGAGATTTTTATTTGACATTGGTCGAAAGTGAATGTGAAAACAAGGCAGCAGTTTGCGAACGTGGAGCGAGGTGAGGAGGAGGAAGTGCTAGTAAAAAAGACCGGTGCAACGTCGGTCACTTCGTATGACAAAAAGAATCAGAGATTAATTTATATTACAAATGCCATCACTGTATACTTGTGTACGTTCATGGTGCCATTTCTTACAGTGGAAAAAAGCGGCTTTAGGAACATGATCAAGACACTTGATGGACGCTACGAGTTACCAAACCGCACGTACTTTAGCCCAGTGATTCCCAAAGTGTGGGTCGCTGGTGGGCCGTCCTTATAATACAATTGACAGTGGAATAGTTAGGAGCAAGGAAATTTCACGGCTGCATTTGTTGCACAGGCGACATCCTGTCACAGTTCCACGCTGGAATTCACTGAGCTACTGAGAGAGACCCATACTCTCACAAATGTTTGTAGAAACAGTCTGCATGCCTAGGTGCTTAATTTTATACTCCTGTGGTCATGGAAGTGATTGGAACACCTGATTCTGATCATTTGGATGAGTGAACAAATACTTTTGGCAATATAGTGTATGTCATTAAATACTACCACATGGCTCTCATGATCTTGAGTCCTTCTGGTAAAGTTGTAATCTCAGGAATCTAGTCGAGCAGGCAGCACTCACGAATGTTTCACATGGGACTTGGGGTTGTGCCAAGGACCCATTTTGAATGGAATATGCAGTTTTTCCAATATTTTGGCCATTTCAGGACTCATACTTTAACAAACTCCTCCCAGAGATTTGGTCCGATTGACTCCAAACCTTTTGTGTTCGAATCTAGACACATGGCCGATAAAAGTTTGTGAAGCTTCTAACTTTTTTCCAGAGGGCAGTGACCGCAGTGTTACAAAGTTTGATGTCATTTCAAAGACTTGTCATCAAAGAGAAATGGGCTGTAACTCAGCCATACATTGTTTAATCTGGTCCAAAACGGATGAGTATGATAGTAGGCCCATCCTGAACACATAGAACCTATAAGATTGAGGAACCGTTGTAGCGCCACCTATTGGCAACTGGAAATGTCATGTTTTGCATTAGGCATCCCTGCTCCGAGTGGGATGAGTCGACACACCTCAAATCATCTCCAAGTCTGCTGGAGATGAAGGCTGGATACGTTTCTGTAAATCTGCTGTAAATCTGCTGTGGACTGATCTTGAGTTCTTCTGGTAAAGTCGTAATCTCAGGAATCTAGTCCAGCAGGCAGCGCTCATCAACGTTTCACATGGGACTGGGGATTGTGCCAAGGACGGAGTGAAATCTCTACAAAATCTGCCAGTGAACTTCTGCTGTTTATGTGATCAAGCCTTTACTATTAAATTTGCTGCAATTGTATTTTGTGCTTTTTTAAAAGTCTGATTACAATCTGATAACATATTATTTGCAGATAGAAGCCCTTTGAGTTATTCACTCCTAAGGAGACAAAATTAACTTTCCTTTAACTAGGAAGAGGGAACCAGTTACCTTAAATGGGACTTGCTCGAACTTGCTCGAACTTTCAGGCAGTAGAACTTGTACCCTTGTGTTTGCCCGACACTTTTTGGATCTTTGCAGAAATCAAAGTTGATTGTCAGAATTACCATGGCAATGGTCAATCCTTTAAGGCACGGATATTATGGTCACCTCAGCAACGTGCATTATCGTGACACATCACTCTGAGATCTGTCAAGTTTCCAAAATTGATCTAGGGGTTCTCCTCCCATGTGTGCACAGGAAGCTGTTGCAGAGGGACGAAGCTGTCCTCAGACACCTGCTGCAGCAGGAGCTGAGGAAGGCAGAGTCTCTAAAAGCAGCAGAGGCCAAAGTGGCCAAGCTGAGGGAGCAGCTGCAGGCGTCAGAGAAGATCGCCAGTGCCAACAGGATGCTGCTGAAGAAGCTGCAGGAGCAGGTGAGTTGCAGTTACATGTTCATGGCTCTGTGCTGATGTTCTTTCTGACCAACATGTCCTCCCTAAATGTCTGTCCTTATCCTGTTCAACCAACTGAGAGCTTTCTGATATGGTCATCTAATTGAAGTGGACATCAGCTGGCCATTTTGTCATATCTCGGGTACCTCTACATTAGTTTTGCACTTGTCATACCTCCGAACAGTTAATAAGTGCTTTAGAATGATGAATGTCCGACCTAGCAACAGTAACTAGGGAGGGGGCGGTGCTTACCGAAAGGTCAATTGAGTCAGGAGTGTGACATTTGTGAACTGGAGTGACTGCAATAACAAAGCTGTTTAGGATGGCTATGAAAGCAAGGCTTGATCAGTTAAGCAGTTCAGCTAAAGCTGGAAAATAGTCACTGCAACCACACGACCAAATACACATTTCTTCTAAGACATAAGTGAGACAAAACAGAAAGAAAGCAGAAGCTGACTGTGTCCAAATATATTGTTGACACTGGACCTGCTGTATCATTTTTTCACTGACTGGGATGATGATAGCTTAACACGTAGCTGGGAGCTGCCTCCTCAACCAACCAGGCAATCCCCAGCTTGTGACAGTTATCTGATGTCCCCAAATAAAGTCTCTCACCGTTGAGTTTGCAACACTAGGACACACCATTGCATAGAAAAGATAAAAATTCATATTTGCAACACATTAGATAAGTCCAAAAACATGGAAAGCATGCCATTTGCACTATAAGCAGAAACTTCCAGAGATTGACATGGATTCTACATGTCAGGAGGAACATGTTGAGAGTCCACACAGATGCTGGAGTTTCTGTGTTCCTATCCTCTGAAGGTCCAGTGTGTTGAACAGCGGGTGTCCCTGAAGAAAACTTTGGCTGTCCGCTTGGAGCAGGAGCTTTTCCAGGCCCAGTTAGCTGCTGGCAGAGGACCTAAACGCCCCACGGACTCAAGCCGGACTGTGGTGAGAGACGCTGCCTTTCACTTCCTGTTAGTCAGAGGAGACGAGTGTGTCCTCACAGAGATCTTCAGTTCAATTCAGCTTTATTTGTATAGCATCTATCACAAAACAAATAGTCTCGAGAGGCTTTTCAGAGAGCCAGAGCATGACACCTGCTGTACTGATAGACCTGCTGGCGTGTGGATCAGTCAGCTCATCTATCAGTCACATGTCAGCAGAGATGATGGCAGCAGCTGATCTGTTCATGTGTTAAACAGATGAATTCACCCTTTTATTTTAGTTATTCCTTATTTAATTTTGATTGTGCTAGCAGCTGTTTTTACATCATTTTGCCCCACGAGCTGTTTGCTGCTAGTGGGGCAGCAAACGGCAAACTGCCAATCTAACTGATGATTCCCAATGCTTGAACAGGTGACACCAGATTTACAACCAGGAACTCCAGTTTTAAAGCAGTTAACACAAGCAATACCTGGTAATGTTTTACCCGGCATGCTGGTAACTAGTAACATTAGAAACTTAGGAGAACTGACTGAGAGGTTGTTAGTAGGGATGCGCGCGATTAAACGATTAAACATTCACCCACTTACTAGTCGGCACCAGAAATATTAGTCGTTTAAACCAATTTGTGTTTTATTCATGTACAAGGCCGCTTAACTGTCATACAGCCGCCCGCCACTAGTCGGGGCTACAGAGCCGTCAGACAGCAGCCCCCCTCTCCGCGGCATTGCTCGAGTAGACTGGAGTTTTAAAACGGCATGGTGGGAAGATGTCCTCTCGCAAAAACCAGCGCGGTTTGGCGGTACTTTAATCTAGAAAATGAAAAGCAAGGTAGTATGTAGACTGTGTCAGAAACAACTGGCATACAATCACTCGACTGGAGCAATGAGCAACCACATTCAACTCAAGCATTTGGATGTTAATCTGCACGAGACGGCTGCCGATGCTAGCAGTGCTAGCCACACTCAGGCCAATTTGACATTGTTTACCCAGAGACGCGTTCTCCCGTCCGGTCTGAGAGGAAAACGCAGCTCATCACGATAATGACTTCGCAAGATATGGTTCTACTTAACTTTGTGGAAGGTAAAGGCTTCAGGAAGCTAATGGAATATGTTGAGCCCGGATACACCGTACCGGGACACAAACTGATAACTTCCAGGCTGGAGCGCATCTTTTTTTTAGACTAGTTGACTAGTCTTAATTAAAATTTTCCTTTAGTCGACAGGGAAATTAGTCACCAGGAACATCTCTAGTTGTTAGCTGTCTGGAGGTTCAGTATTCAAGTAACAACAGGTAGCAGCACTAGGAAGAGTTTTGGTCATCACTGCCACTGTCAAACACCTGTATGGAAAAGGAGAACCTTTTTGTAGCAGTACAGCACTGGTTACTCCCTGCCCACATGTTTCCTGGACATCGATGAAACAAAGTGGCATCCTTTTATGCCCATAAGTGCTTCTTCAGCCTCTAATCCACAGCTTTCCTGCAGTAATTTCTGACATTTAGCCTGAAATTTACGAGGGAGCCTGTGTCTGTGTGTTGAGACTGTTTTTATTATGTTTTTACAGCCCAGCAAGCTGCAACGTCTGGATGCCGTTCCCCACGGCTCTGAGCATCACTTCGCTGAGCTAATCGCCCAGAAGCGGCGACTACAGCAGCTTGAGTCAGAGTATGCCCTGAAGATACAGAAACTGAAGGAGGCTCAGGCACTGCACAACAAAGCAGTCCCACCAGAGCCGCCAGCGCAGGTCTCCATACCTCCGCCAGACCTGCAGGTTCAAAGCCTGCCTCACTCCAGCTCTTTCCATGTCCCCCAGCCTTCCCTGCATGACCTCTCCCAGGACAAACTCATTCTTGACAGCGAGGACGTCCCTGAGGCTGAGGATCGGGAACCAGAACCCCCCCCTGCTGCATCTGCTTCTGCTATTAAAGGCACCCGCCGCCCCTCCCTCCGTCAGTCCAGCAGCTCCTTCACCAAACCCCAACTGGACACTACGAGCTCCGTCCCTGCAAAAGATGGCGGCAACACCAAGCCAGTCAAGACCAGTGGGCAGCCCTGAGCTCCCTGCAGAGATGTTTGCTGGTTTGGACATGGACGGGTTGAAGCAGAGGTACCAGCAGCAGGCCAAGCTTGGGGAGCTGCTGCAGAGGGAGCTGCAAAAGATAGGAGAGGAAATGAACAAGACCTCTACTGCAGAGGTGATGACCACACCTTTGAACTCATGGGGTCAAAGGGCAGCAGATTTCCTGTGCATTACATGGATTATTAGTGCATATCAAAACCTAATATTAATGTCTGAGTAAATTTTTTTTTCCACAAATTGAGCTCTTGTTATTATATTTGATAAGTCAGTCAATTAAGTTGTTCAAAAGTAACGCTTTAAACATCTCAGTTATTTATCATAAAGAAATGCCTGCATACTTTATAAGTAATTGCTCAGTTGGTTCCATCACTGTAGGGTCCCTCTGGTATTCTTTAATATGTTTTCATCATGCTTTTCTTTGTTTGTTTGGTTCTGGTGCAGGTGGTCCAGCTGGAGATGGACACGATAAGCCAAGCTGGCATCTCTGAAATGAAGCCTGTTCCCTTTGAGCCATATCACAGCCCTTTGCTGGTATTCAAGTCTTACAGGTGCGCCTTCCTCCACAGCTGCAGCTTTGAAGTTTGATACATTGTTAAAATCTGTTGGTCCAATCAGCTTCAGTTATTGATCTGAAGGAACATGAAAGAGAGTATAACAAAGTGTCTTTCTTTAAGCCCCCTCATGAGTTTAATTTGTTCTGTAGTAAATTTGTCATGAGTCAGCATGACTAAACAACTTATCTGAGATGTAGAGTCACTTGTGAAAGTGAAATTAGAGGCTGATCTCTCTTGAATTCAGGCTGTGCTGTAAGCAAGTCGTTTGTTACTGTAGGCTTTCCTCCCTTCCTCCCTGCTTCCTGAACCTGTCTGACAGGTGATGATAATTAACCTGCAAGCCTGAGAAGGAAATGGATTGCGTGGGTGGGAGGTAGTGGTAAACAGTTTGACTGGGAGAAGTACAGTGTGTACTGGAGATAAGCTTTTCTCTTCATGTTAGGATAAATCCCTCTGAACAAGCAGCTACACTCCAAAAGAAGGTTAAAGGTGGGGTAGGTGTTCTTTGAAAAAACAGTTCCAGCAATCCAACTCAAGTGAGATTTTGAAAATATACACTCCCTCCCTCCTCCCAAAGGCTCTGCCTCCTCTTCACCCATCGAAACCACGCCTTCACACGATTCACGACTACATGAATCGCAGGGAGGGAGGGAGGGAGGGGTGGAAGGGGAGTGCACTGATATTTGATGGACGTATTAGGCAGCCAATGAAAGTAATGATGATCACTATTTTGATTGGTCAGAGTTTTTCTCTGATTATACCCTCTAGACCAGACCAAAACGTTTGTTTTTTTTTGCAAACATTTTATTTCAGTGGGTGCAATGGGAATGTAAAAAGGTTTTCAGGCAATATTGTAAAAAGTGCTTCAAAAAAAGAATACCTACCCCACCTTTAAAGTCATAACTAAAACATGTCTTCTGACATCTGCTATCAGATTGTAGGGTTCAGAGGTTAAGAAGGCGAAGAAGTTAAGATATTTCCCATCAAATAAAATCCGGCTGTTCGGTGCTTTTTATTCAGACTTCAGAGAGATTAAAATTGCTATTGATGTGCAATAGGGATGTAACGATATGGAAAAAATGATATCTCTATTATAGTGACCAAATTATCTCGGTTAATGATATTATCGCGGTATTCTTAACTGCTGTACAAATGTAAAAAAAAAAAACCCACATCCATGAAAATAATTTCACAAAATCTTGTGGATTTTCTTGTCATACTAAAATATTAGAAGCCAAAATCTTATCAAAATGAAACTTTCACATTAAAAGGGAAAACGACTGGCACAAAAAGACATTTTATTTTAAATTAACTAAATATATTACAGGGACAAAGCTTATTTGTCTGGTGCAAGTTTAAATTGACACTTTATAAACCAGTGGGTCAAAATATGCAAACAATTATCAGGAACAAAAATTGTAGTGTAACTTCAAATCAGATAAACTTTGGACTTTAAGAGGAACTTTAAATAAGTATAAATGTGTAAATAAAGAAACAATTACAATTAAAATGTAAACAAGTGCTCTGCAGACAGGATAATTGTCCTCCACCAGTTGTCCCTCTGCATTCTTAAAATAAAAACAACATAAGATGCCCAGACCTCAGATTTCATCCTTTTAGTGGGTTGGTAAATGTCCTCCGTGCTATCGCCACTTTCCACCGTGCATACGTTATGATGCCTATGTTACAAGATACATATTCACGCGAGACACAGTCGTGAGTCGCTCACGAGACTTGAATCAGGCTAATATTCCATATCCCGGAAATCGACCGCAATAATGAGATTAAGTTAAACATAAATGGTAATCGTTATCGTGTAAAAGTTCACTGTGCTTTACCCAATACCGGTAACCGTTCCATCCCTAATGTGCAAGAATCATGACAGGTTGTGTCATTTCTCTTTATTAGGCCTGAGCACCAAGGGTGCAAGGACCCTATTGTATTTCGAATGTTTATTATTATTATTCTCCGAAATGAATCGCCTTTTTGGGGGCCTTAACATACTCAAAAACTCACGAGATTTTGCACACACATTCATTGTGTGCGAAATTTACGTATTTTATGGGTCCAGTGCATGGGCACACAAAAATGGCTCAATAGCGCAACCTTAATTTTTTTTAAACGACGAGCCCCTCAATATGCTTCCACTCCACCTACAGACATGAACTTTTTGTGATTGACGTATCATCCTCAGACCTACAAAAAAGTCTTGGACCCTGCTCTAACTCCCACAGGAAGTCCGATATTTTGAATGGAATATGCAGGTTTTCCAATATTTTGGCCATTTCCAGGACTCGTACTTTAACGAACTCCTCCCAGAGATTTGGTCCGATTGACTCCAAAATCTTTTGTGTTCGAATCTAGACACATTGCCGATAAAAGTTTGCGAAGCTTCTAACTTTTTTCCAGAGGGCGTGACCACAGTGTTACAAAGTTTGATGTCATTTCGAAGACTCACCATGAAAGAGAAATGGGCTGTAACTCGGCCATACATTGTTTAATCTGGTCCAAAACGGATGAGTATGATCGTAGGCCCATCCTGAACACATAGAACCTATAAGATTGAGGAACCGTTGTAGCACCACCTATTGGCAACTGGAAATGTCATGTTTTGCATTAGGCATCCCTGCTCCGAGTGGGATGAGTCGACACACCTCAAATCATCTCCAAGTCTGCTGGAGATGAAGGCTGGATACGTTTCTGTAAATCTGCTCTGGACATCAGATTTCTGACTCTTTATATTTGTTTAAGATGATACACAGCTGTGACAGTTACAGCCTTGATATAGGAACTGAGAACTCAGCTCTGAGTAGATTCCAGGCCAGTTTTTTTGGTTTCATACCTTTGGATTCAAGCTGGACAGCAACTTTTCCATTTTGTAACCAAATTGAATTATCACTGGATTGTCTTGATTCTCGACTGGCTTGGGAGGGTGGTGGACACCTGGGGGGGTGGTGGCGGCAATGGGTGCGAGGACCCGATCAATGCTGCTTGCAGCTTTAATTCTTAGTAGTTTTCTCTACTTTCTATATGTTATTTCTTAAGGTTGTCCTGTTTCACAACACAATCCACTACACGAAACCCCTCACACGTCACAACTCAGCGCACACCACACCCTCACTGTCATGTTTCTTTAAATGACTTGTTTCACTGCTGGTGTTTTTTTTTAGTCCTCTCTGACGGAATCAGGATTTAAGATGTTAATAAAGATGTTAGAATTTACTTCCAGAGAGGACTGGTGAAGGACACCCTTCACAGTAGCACAAAAAGTCTGCTGCATAATTAAAATGCATATATACATTACATGGTTTTGCTAGATGATGGCACAAACCATGAATATAAATGAAGACCAAAAAAAAAAAAAAGATATCCTAGAGACATCTATATAGACAGGTGGAGGTAAACGCTGGGATGACATCTATATAGACAGGTGGAGGTCAACGCTGAGATGACATCTATATAGACAGATGGAGGTAAACCCTGGGATGGTCAGAGGGTGGAACTGCAGTTTTATATGTAGCTTTGGAATGCCTGGACTGAAAACATATACAGAGAGGAAGAAAGAAAGAAAAAAAACAGAGGAGCGGGGGGTTCAGGACAGCACAAAAAACTATGGGAACAGTGAATGCAGATACATTTATGAGATGTTCCTAATTAACAATAAATATAAATTCTTTTATTGTCATTATACAGGAGTACAATGAGATTAAAAAAGTAACTATCGATCTATGTGAAGAAGAGGTGAAAGTGTGGAAAGTTGGGATCATGTTGGTGTCTCCCTGTAGTGTAGACCTATAGCAGCATAGCTATTATGAGGGTATGTTTCAGACCAGCCTGCTCTAGTCTGGTCTTCATCCATTCCTGTAACTGTAGCTATGACTATTGACCCTAACACACTATTGTTTATACCAACTATAGACTTTACTAAACAGAAATGTTTTCAGTTTAGTTTTAAAGGTGGAGGTGGTGTCAGCCTCCTGAACCCAAACTGGTAGCTGGTTACATAGTACAGGTGTCTGATAACAGAAGGCCCATCTTTGAAATCTACTTTTGGATCTTCTAGGAACTACAAGTAAACCTGCACTCTGAGAGCAGAGAACTCTATTAGGAGCATCAGAAGTTGTCAGGTCTTGTAAATAATGAGCAGCTTGGCCGTCAAGGAGCTTTATATGTAAGAAGCAGAATTGTGAATTAGATTCAAAATCTTACAGGAAGCCACTGGAGGGAGGCTAACCCAGGAGAGATGTGATCTCTCTGATTCCTGTCAGCACTTATTGCTGCATTTTGGATCAGCTGGAGACTATTCATAGAATTCAGACATCTAGCTCATAACACATTACAATAATCCAGTCTAATGTGGCAAACACGTGGATTAGTTTTTCAGCGTGACCATGGGAGAGGATGCTCCTATTCTGGCGATATTACAGAGGTGAAAAAGGTTGTTTTACAAACCTGAATAACGAGCTGTTTAAACAACATATCCTGTTCTAAAATCACAGATTCCAGACCAGTTTTTTTGTTTTCATACCTTTGTATTCAAGTTGGACAGCAGCTTTTATCCTTTTCTCATTTTATAAACAAATAGAATTATCTCTGTATTCTCTTTATTTCCAACTGGCTTGGGAAGGTGGTGGACACCTTTATGGGGGGTGGTGTCGATGGGTGCGAGGGCCCGATAAACGCTGCTTGCAGCTTTAATTACTTAAGTTCTGCTAACAAAGGATGGATAGATTATTGCTAAAATAAATCATCATTAGTCACTTTCACATCGAGTTGCAGTATAGAGAGATACTCAAGATCCCCTATGCATGCCACTTCCACTGCTCCATGACTGTGCATTCTCAGTGATTCAGTGATCCCATGAGGCACAATATTCCCTCCAGAGTGTCTACGTTCACAAATTATTACAATGTTCCACAATCTGATCCCATGAGGCACAATATTCAGAGCAGACAAGATACACTGCACAGATTAGAGCATGTTATCGGTGTTAAAGAGGCAGCACTAGGCTGGTTTAAATCATCTATCTGATTATCCAATTATATGATGACCTCCAGTACAACTGTAAGAAAACTCCAAGTTATGTTCAGTCTGTCGTTTAAACAGCATATTATTCAGGTTTGTAAAATAGCCTTTTCTTGCCTCCATAATTTCACCAAGATTAGGAGCATCCTCTCCCAGGGTGATGCCGAAAAACTAATCCACGTGTTTGTCACTTGCAGACTAAATTATTGCAATGCGTTATCAGGATGTCCAAGTAGTTCACTAAGTAGCCTCCAGCTGATTGAAAATGCAGCAGCACGAGTCCTGATGGGAGTAAGCAAGAGAGACCATGGGCCCGATCTTACACCTCCTGCTACCCACTAACCACTACCCACTACCCGCAAATTGCTGTTTTAGGAACCTCAGCCAACCGCTAATGCAATCTTCCGCTCCCTAAAGCTGCTACCCATTATGCCGACTCCCTTACTCACATTGTAGGCGTGGCAATGGGCGTGTCTCTTGCGTTTTCCACAAATTCGGTATCTTGCTAATACCCCTCCTGATCGCGGGGTCAGGATAGAAGGTAGCAGGTGGTCTGACCACCCACTACCGTCTATCCAAAATCTGCGAGATACCGGTACCGCAAGATACCGAGTTTGTGGAAAGCGCAACTGGCATGTCGGCACGTAAAACAGCGCGTCCAAATCGCGTCATTGCGCGTCCACCCAGTCACATGTGGACTGCACAACTGGCTCTACCTCTCGATTATGCATCACTGTATTACTTGCATACATTATTATTCTCTTAAGGGCAGATGATTTCTGTACAGCTGTGGCATGATCTCATTCAGATGTTTGCTGTGGAGGAAATGAGGAGATCACAGGACTCTGTTGTGGAGTTTCTTGTACTGTGCTCGTATCCCTCTGACCCTCTCCTTGCGCTCGGAGCACCTGAGATCCGCTCAGTGGTAGAAGGTAGATGTCATCATACGTGTTCCTCTGGCTCAATGCTCATCCAATGATCCGTTCTGCAGTATTTTTAAAAGCCTATCAGCGGCTATGTGTCTTGGTGCAGTGAGCTTCCAGGAAAGCATTTTTTAACTAGAAAAGCACTCGGAGGGCGCAGACCTCCGCCAAGCACAACAGTTTTCCCACATAGCGATTTACAGATTGCTTGAAGGGCTATTTCATCAAAATCCATCCATAAGTTTTGAGTTATCTTGTACACAGACAGACAAACATACAGACAGATAAACGCTGGCAAAAACACGCCGGCAAAACATAACGTCCTTGGCGAGGGGTAAAAATATTCTTACACAGACAATTCCTATCGGCTACCTGAAAGTCCCAGATAGTTGGTGCGCTTCCAGTAAACACGCTCAGGCAGAGCCGCGAGAACCGCTACGAGAGCCGCTGGGAGCGGCTATGCGTCTTAGCGCAGCTGTGCGCACAGCCGCTGCTGAGGATATGTTCAAGATAACTCAAAAAGTTATGGATGGATTTTGATGAAATTTTCAGGAGTTGTTCAGAAAAGTGAAAAGGAAGATCTGATTTCATTTCTGGTGTGATCTGGAAGAAATCCTGGATTCTGGATCACTTTCAAATTTTCGATAACATTGCGCTCAATGGGGCCGGAAATTTTGTTTCTCAATATCTCCGTTAATTATTGCCCACAACTCATTAAATTTCACTCAGGGATTGACAATGGAAACCTCTATAAAATTTCAGAGGCTGATCCGGATCTGATCCAGAAGGCGGATTTTATTGCAATCTGTAAATCGCTATATGGGAGAACTGTTGTGCTTGAAGGAGGTCTGAGCTCTCCGAGTGCTTTTCTAGTTAAAAAATGCTTTCCTGGAAGCTCACTGGCTCTATTTTTTTCTGAGCAGTTTGTTGAAACTTATTGGAGTACAAAACAAATGATTAAATCATTTGCTCCACATTAGTTAGAGCTAGTTATGTATATATCAGTGCAGAGGAGGAGGAAGCTCTACAGCAGAGTCCCAGACCAGCTGCCCATGAGAGCTGCTCTGATCTGGGTGAAAAGACGCTCCATAGCAGTTTGCAGGTAGCGCAACCTGCTCTTAAAGGCAATGGCTACTGACGCACTGATTGGTTAAACAGGTGAAACGCCCTAACCACTCCCATGCATAATGTGTGCATAATATAGTGGTTGGTGCAGGTAAGATCGCGGGTTTAGGGAGGTGGAAGATTGCGTTCTTTGCGGGGGAACGCCCCTCCTGCTACCTGCTATCCCTTAATAGCAGCTTTAGGAGGTTTGGCGCAAGATAGGGCCCTATATCTCTCTAACATTAGCCTCCCTACGTTGCCTTCCCATACAATTTAGAATTTAATTCAAAATGCTCTTACTCTCATGTAAGGCCCTTAATGGCCAAGATGCTTGTTATTTACAAAACCTGATAACACCTTATGCCTGAACACCTCAGTATTACTGCCTACACCTGTTTATATAGTAATCTCTGTAGTGCATGTACTAACAATGTACCAAACATAATAAAATACATTAGTTCTCCATCAAATGGATAATTACTATTAATATATTTTGTCCTATATAATATTGCCAATATATTTATGCCTCTCCTCTCTCTGTCCTCCATCCTCTCCTCTCCCTCCTTTTTTTTTTCCTTCACCTGGCTGGCCTTTGGCAAGAAGGTCCCCCCTTATGAGCCAGGTCCTGATCAAGGTTTCTACCCTCTTAAAGGGGAGTTTTTCCTCACCACTGCTTGGCTTAAAGGTTTTTCTTCTGCTTTGGGAGTTTTTTTTTTTTTTTTTTACTTCCCATTGTTTTTTTTTATTAAGATTTAATAATATTAGCTATAGTTATTATCAGGGGTCATGCTGTGGGTCTCTGGAAAAATACCTAGATACAATTAGTATCTAGGTGTTAGCACATTTGTACATGTGCCTTCTCCATATAGTGATTGTGTTTATGTCCTTTCCGGCAGGTTCAGCCCATACTACCGGACCAAGGAGAAGTTATCTTTGAGTTCTGTGACCTACAGCAATGCCATAGAAGCCAACAGATGTTTCTGTCGCTTTGACCTAACCGGAACCTGCAACGATGATGGCTGCAGATGGTGAGTGTGTCACATGTGGTTTTAGTGTGGTTTTAGTCTGTGTAATACTCATTCTGTGCCCCAGGCAGCACATGAGGAACTGCACTCTGATCGGAAATCACCTGTACCAGGACATCTTGTCATATGACCTGTCTCTGATTGGTTGCTTGGAGATCAGTTCTGACGATGACATCAGTACTGCCACAGGTTAGTATTTGCTGCCACACAATTACTCTCTGATAACATAGCTGCTCACAGGTTGAGTTCAGTGTATCTTTCTCTATGAAGACACACATTACTGCGCAGCTTCACATTTATTGCACACATGCACAAATAATTCAGAGTTTCTGATTCTGATAGAGCTGAATATTTAACTGTGTTGTATGAATCTGTGCTGTTCTGTAGAGAACTACATGAAGAAGTTGTTTGGTCAAAACAAAGACCGCATGGAGATGGACCAGAAGGCTGTTCTCCTCGTAAGCAAAGTGAATGAAAGCAAACGACATGGTGGGTAAACTCTTCTCTGAACCATACGACCATACGACCACATGGGTCCAGACTTGCATCCTGTGTCCTCTTGTTGTTGTTCAGTGCCACCGTTCACCACCTGTAAAGAAACAAGGAGGTGGAAACCAAAGCCTTTGCCTCAGAGCACCACCAGCCCCGAGGATGACAGCGGTGATGAGGATACAGCTGCACGCTTGGCACCTGTAGATGGTGAGAAATGTTTTCTGTTATCTTCATGAGGGATGCTGCAGAAATGTGTCATTTTATTCTCCTCAAATCCTCATTAGAACCGCTGTGATCACACAGCCAAGGATTTCAGCTGTGACATAGCTGTATTACACTGGTATCAGTCAGTGTTATACATGACATGGCAGTAAGTTTTAATCATGTAATTTTGTTAGACTTGCCCTTTCTCCTGATATTTGAGTTAAAAGTTTCCTCCTGTCTTCCCATCAAGAGCTATAACTCCCATTTGTCTCTGTTTGATTAGACGCTGTCTCCAAGAGCAGCGCTGTGGATGTGTGTATAACATCTGAAGACAGGCGCTATTTCATCAGTGAGACAGATGACATATCAAACCTGGAAAGCAGTGTTCTGGAGAGTCCCCAAGACACTCAGCTGTGGATCAAACTGGCCTTCAGATACCTGAGTCAGAGTGAGATGTAAGTGCCTGAACACGCTGCTGATCCATGTTCTTTACTTCTTCCTGTTCAACACTGTTGTGGTGGGCCCCTGCAGCTCTGCAGCAGAGTGCCTGGAGGCTGCTCTCAACACGCTGTCTCGTGCTCTGGAGAGTAACTGTGAAGACCCAGAGGTGTGGAGCCACTACCTTCTGTTATTCTCCAAGAGAGGCAGCAGGGAGGAGGTTCAGGAAATGTGTGAGATGGCTGTGGAGCATGCGCCCGACTACCGAGTATGGTGGAACGTAAGTGCTCAGACCCTTGTTCACTCGCCTGAGAGCTTCACAGGTCACCTGACTCTGGTCTAGGGATGTAACCATATGGAAAATTTTATATCTCGATTATAGTGACTAGCGGTATACAATAACAAGAAATTATGACGTCATCCCGATAAGTCCGATATCACGACGAATAGCCCCGATAACATATATATTTCTGTCAACACAGCAGTGCCTCGCTCCCTCTGAGCCTTGAATGACCGGCAGTGAATGTTATGTTCAAGTAACGTCGGCATAATCAGAAAAACGATTACTCGGTAAGGAAAATCTAGAATACCCCCTCATGCCAGAAAACAACTCGTTAACTCGGTCATAATTTTAGTAGTTGCTGACTTTAATCGAAATTTGCAGTATTCTCCCACATGTTACACAAAAAAAAAGAAAAAAAATAGAAAAGGCTGAAAGAACGACTAGCAAATGAGGGAACGTCAGAATTTACGTTACACCTTGAATGCAGCCTGCAGCACAGCGCTGATCACAACAAACATGGCGGCGTGGAACTTCGTTTCAGAAGAAGATAGTTTGGTGGTTATTTGTGACAAATCATCTGAGCGAATTCTACGAGGAGGGAAGCACAAGCTTTAATACGTAAAACCTGATCAGCCACCTACAACATAACAATCACTTCCATGGAGTTTTGAAATTGTGCTAACGTGAGCTAACGAAAGCTAATGCTAAAGTGCACAGTCCAGCAGCAGTCTCCCCTCTCCCTCATTCCTCTTATCTAAAGCTTCCATGAGATTAAAAAATAAAAACTACTGAACCTCATTTACTTTAATTAAAGGTATTAATTTAAATGGAACCACAAGCCAAAATCCTTTAAACGTTAATCTTTTTCAGTTAGTAATTCTGATGCATGTATTTCCATCAGTTCAAGGAGCCTTTATTTTTTATATCAGTCAGTAATGAACCTTATTTAAGTTAATGTGAGATATCAAATAGGTTTGTTTGATAGCTTTACGAAAATGTTTGAGAGGCTTGCCAATAGTTTTTCTTTGGAAAAAATAAATATCTGTTCATTTAAAAAGTCAAAACAGTTTTTGGTTTTGTTCATAGTATTGATGTAATGATCTTAGGTATATGTGTGTGTTATCGGTATCGGCCTTTAGGAGCTGAAAGTTTTCGGTTATCGGTTTAAAAAACAGTTATCGTGCATCCCTAATACTGACCAAATTATCACAGTTTACGATATTATCATGGTATTCTTAATTGCTGTACAAATGTCCAAAAAACACATGTGTTAAAATAAATTCACAAAATCTTGTGATTTCCTTGTCATACTAACACATTAGAAGTAGGGATGCACATTTTGGATTTTTTTTAATGAAAAACGACACCGACGCCCTTTAATGATTAATAACCATTAACCGATAAGATTTAAATGCCCTTCCATGCTGCCATTCCGATATTCCGACATGCTGCCATTCTGACATACCACCATTTAGATACATCACCATCCCGAAATACCACCATTGCGACACACCTGACCCGCCCGGGAGAGTTGGCTGCCACGATGTTGCGCGCGTTGTCGTGGACACATGCGGACACTTTCCTACCAAGTCCCCACGTCTCCACTGCATCAACCAGTTAAGTTGTGAGGTTCTCAGCTGTGTGTCTACCCAGCATGCTCTGCGTAACCAGGACGGCAGAATTAGCTTTCCAGTACTCATCGATATAGTGACATGTAAATGTTACGTAGCTCTCTGTTGTGAGCGCAGTCCAGCAGTCCGTTGTAATAGCCACCAAAAAATGAACTAAATAGTAAATTTTTTGTAATCGACAGTAGGGATGCGCGCGATTAGTCGTCTAACCGATTAAACGTCCGCCCACTTTCTAGTCGGCACCAGAAATATTAGTCGTTTAAACCAATTTGTGTTTTATTCATGTACAAGGCCGCTTAACTGTCATACAGCCGCCCGCCACTAGTCGGAGCTACAGAGCCGTCAGACAGCAGTTCCCCTCTCCACAGCAATGCTCGAGTAGACTGGAGTTTTAAAACGGCACGGTGGGAAGATAGTGTTGCAAAACCAGCGCGGTTTGGCGGTACTTTAATCTAGAAAATGAAAACAAGGTAGTATGTAGACTGTGTTAGAAACAACTGGCATACAATCACTCGACTGGAGCAATGCACAACTACATTCGACTCAAGCATTTGGATGTTAATCTGCACGAGACGACGGCTGCTGATGCTAGCGGTGCTAGCCACACTCAGGCCGATTTGACATTGTTTACCCGGAGACGTGTTCTCCCGTCCGGTCTTAGAGATTTTAGATGTTTGTTTAATTTTACACTCATATTGAACTGCGCATAGAGCTTAATAATTCAGATGTTTTTTAGATGTTACATTATTTGTTAACTTTAAGTGAGTTTTTGTCGGATGTGCAGGGTTTATATTCATACTGCACGGCAGAAAATGCTGCTCGTTTCGGTTGAAATTTAATTATAATTTAGATGTTTTATTAACTTGAAAGTGAATTAAAGCTATAATTTTTGTCGGATAATCTGCAAGATCCAATGTGTCAGAGGCAATTTATTTATTTTGGTGGTAAACGTTTGACTGAGTTGCCTTCATGTTCACATTCATTCATACTGCACGGTGCAAAGTGTCTCGTACTTCAGCGGCATTTAAAATCCGACATGGTTGTTGAACATTGTGATTAGAGGCTTAAAGAACTCATGTTACACACAATATTTTTTGGGACAATGTTTCAAATTCGGTTTCGATGTTTCAATAAATTGTGCTAAATTTACACTGTTTTCTGAGTGTTTTCCTTTTTTTTAGACTAGTCGACTAGTCTTATTTAAAATTTTCGTTTAGTCGACAGGGAAATTAGTCTCCAGGAACATCCCTAATCGACAGCAGCGACAGCAGTGACAGCCCAGGTTGCCATGTTTGATTGCTTTCCGCAGATACATATCAGACTCGTTTGTGGTGGATTTTAAAAGGGATTCGCTGGAAACCTAGAATGGTTTTGACCGTGCGTGAACTTTGAAAGAGCGTCGTTCACAACTGCCCTAATGAACTCATTCACGCCCCAGGCTGGTGAAGGAGAAAGAGAACGCGCTCAGTTCACGTTCGCGAAAAATATGAACTAGTTCGTGAACTTTCGTTCAGTGAACGCGTTCGGGTACAACACTGGACAGAACTCCTTTTTGCTCTCTTCATCTTCGCTGTAAAGTGGGCTGTGATGGGACCCATGTGATGGCATGTGTTGCACCTGTCGACACGCCCCCATGAGTTGATTGAATTACGTAGCTTAAAAACAAAATTGACCGTTAGTATTAATCGGTTAGAGTTACTGTTATCGGTTAACAGTTAAACGGTTAACCACGTGCATCCCTAATTAGAAGCCAAAATCTCATCAAAATGACATTTTCACATTAAAAGGGCAAACAACTGGCACAGAAAGAGATTGCATTTTAAATGAACAAAGCTTATTTGTCTGTTGCAAGTTTAAATGAACACTTTAGTAACCATAGTAGGTCAAAATATGCAAACATTTATCAGGAGCAAAAATTATAGTGCAACTTCAGATGAAATAAACTTTGGAGTTTAAGCTGAACCTTAAATAAGTATAAGGCCCCGATCGTACACCTCCCGCCAGCCGCTACCCGCAAATTGCGGGTTAGGAACCTCCGCTAACCGCTAATGCAATCTTCCGCTTCCCTAAAGCGGCTAACCGCTATGCCGACTCCATTACTCACATTGTAGGTGTGGCAATGGGCGTGTCTTTTGCACTTTCCACAAATTCGGTATCTTGCCATCACGGGTTTAGGATAGCGGGTGGTCAGACCACCCGCTACCCGGATGTCGGCGCGTAAAAGAGCGCATCCAAATGCCATTAATGTGCGTACACCAATTACGCATCACCGTTTTACTTGCATAGGTTTTTATTCTCTTGAGATCAGAGGATGTCTGGTCAGCAGTTGTGGCGGATGTGGGAATAGTCACGGTCAGACACGTCAGTCTGTACAGCTGTGGCATGATCAATCAGATGTCTGCTGTGGAGGAAACCAAGGAGATCCTTGGGACATTTCCCCTCAAAATCCGTCATGGCCTACATCACAGTCACTTCTGTTTTTAAACAGGTCAGATCATCAAATAGAGCTCCGTGGCTCTGGTATCAAGCTGTAAAAGGTTGGATGAGGGAATTTATTTCCGATATGTCTGAAACTGTTGGTGGTCAAGGAGGGACAGGAACATTAATTGTTCCTGCTCTTTAAATGCACATCCAATGATTCGTTCCGCAGTATTTTAAAAGGTACATCAGCTGCACCAAGACACACAGCTGTACCAGACTCCCAGCACCCCCTGCTGAGAATATGTTCCCGTGGCTCTGCCTGAGCGTGTTTACCGGGAGCGCACCAACAATCTGGGACTTTCAGGTAGCCGATAGGAATTGTCTGTGTAAAAATATTTTTACGTATACAGTGATCCCTTATTTTTTGCGGTTAATGGGGACCGGCACCCCCCGCGAGAATCAAAATCCGCGAACAAGAGCCGGAGCCTCCCGAGGCTAATTAATGTGTTTAAAATATGTTTAAAAACCGCAAAAATGTAGCGAGACACTGCAGCAAAACAAGACAAAGGCTCAACTGTGGTCTTTCTGTTACCTTCACAGCCTCTGGTCTCTGAACTGTAGTAAACAAACTGCTCTTTCATCTAACCTGGTTTTTTCATTCTGCCGTCCCACGACACACACACTACATTACCCATAAGGCCACCTTCTTAAAGGGGCCAGGGTGGCTCACAACATTTCTTTGCTGCAAGAGAACGCGCACAACATCCTGTGATGTTTCCGCAATTTTTTCTTGATTTTTTTTTTTTTTTTATATTATATATTTTTGAAAAATCCACTAATAACTAAAACTGCGGAATTTAAAGCGCGAATTGGCGAGGGATCACTGTATATCAGTGCAGAGGAGGAGGAAGCTCTACAGCAGAGTCCCAGACGAGCTGCCCACGAGAGCTGCTCTGATCTGGATGAAAAGATGCTCCATAGCGGTTAGTGGGTAGGACAACCTGCTCTTAAAGGCAATGGCTACTGACGCACTGATTGGTTAAACAGGTGGAACGCCCTAACCACTCCCATGCATAATATAGCAGTTAGCGCAGGTAAGATCGCGGGTTGAAGGAGTTGGAAGATTGCGTTCTTTGTGGGGTAACGCCCCTCCTGCTACCTGCTATCCCTTAATAGCAGCTTTAGGAGGTTTGACAGAAGATCGGGGCCTAAATGTGCAAATAAAGAAACAGTTACTTGAACAAATTACAATAAAATGTTAGCAAGTGCTTTGCAGACAAGATAATTTTCCTCCACCAGTTGTCTCTCTACATTCTTAAAAAAAAAAAAGAAAAAAAAACAAAATATGCCCAGACCTCAGATTTTATCCTTTTAATGGGTTGTTAAATGTCCTGCGTGCTATCACCCTTTCCGCTATGCTAACATTACGATGCTGATGTTACAAGCTACATATTCACAGTCGCGAGTCACTCGCAAGACTTTTTTTTTTTTTTGATCAAATTTTTATTTTATTTTCATTCAAACATAAAAACAAATAATGATGTACAGTCACTGAACATACCGTTACATCAATCCCCCCACCCCCCACACAGACACATCTAGAATGAGGGAAACGATAAATAAATAAATAAAGAATAAAATAAAATAAATTAATTAATTTAAAAAAAAAACGGGACTACAGGGACAGTTGATGTAAACTTGCTGAGTGATTCACGGTGCTAAGTGAGGTAGATCAGATAAACAACGGACCACAAGGATCAGAGTAAGCTCTTTAGTGTTTCAGCTGTAGCCAGCCACATATTCACATTTGCCTCTTTAGCCCCATTTATGCGGGCTGTTGATAGCTCCATATACACAACATCAAGAAAAGTTAGAACCCACTGTTGAATCGTCAAAGTGTGAGGGGGCTTCCAGCGTACTGAAATCATTTTCTTAGCAGCTGTTAAACCTGCTAACAATACACGTTTCTGACATCCAGGGGCTCGGAACACCGAAAGATCATTTAATAATAACACTGGTATGGTCACAGGCACTGTCTCCGATATGAGTGCTGTCAGCTCAGCGGCCACATCCTGCCAAAAATGAGCAATGGGGGGGCATTCCCACACCATGTGGAGGAAAGTGCCATGGGTTCCCAATGCACACAGGGTGCATGAGGGATCGTTGATAACTTTCATAAGATATAGCTTATGAGGGGTTAGGTAGGTCCTGTGTATGAAATTATAATGGATCTGTTGGTGGTCAGGATTTCGAGAGGCGAGTTTGACATTGACCCACACTTTGTCCCAATTAAAATCCTCATCCAGACCGGGGACATCGCCCCATCACGCTCTGTTTACTGGGAGCATTTTGTAAGTGGCCTCAAGCAAGTATAAGTATACCATTCCCCTCACAGCTCTTTTAGTAACAGTCAATTCATGAAGTGGATGTGTAGGCAGCGGGTGCTGCCAGGGTACCCCGTGTGCTTTAAGGGATGCCCTCAGTTGCAAATAAAAAAAAAAAATGGATGTGCCCGGCAGATTGAAGATATTCTTAATGTCTTGAAAGGAGCGTAAACCATCTAAGTCAAAAATATCGCCCAAAAAATGTACCCCTCCCTTTTCCCACTGAGAGTAGGTGACAGGTCTCCCCCCAGTCAGTAAACCTTTATTATTAAAAATCAGAGACTGCAGGTGCCATCTGCAAGATATATCACAACTCCTTTCTGCTGAGCGCCAGACCTGGATCAGATGAGTCACGATGGGGCCGAAACGTAATTGACTTTGCCGTACAGAAATATTTGCAAATAAAACATCTGCCAAAGACCATGGGTGCACCATCCTTTCTTCCATTGTACGCCAAGAGACTGTTGTCTGAGAGTCAAACCATGTGACAAGGGGTCTAAGAATGTAAGTGGTAAAGTTTAAAGTTGGGTATCGCTAATCCCCCATCCAATCTCCTGCGCTGTACAGTGGCAAATCTAAGACGGGGTCTCTTCCCATTCCATATGAATTTCGAAAAGGCCGCATGCAGTTTACCCCAGTATCCAGCAGGGGGAGAGAGGGGGACCATGGAACTGACAAAATTTATTCTGGGCACTACATCCATTTTGACAATAGAAATGCGTGCCTGAAGTGAGTTGGGTAGGCTGGCCCATCTTTCTAAATCACCCAAGACTTTGTTCAGTGATTCAGTATAATTGTGCTTCACAATAAGATGTAGAGAGGAAAATATTTCGATGCCCAGGTATTTAAAATGTGAAACTGAGGGAATATTGGAGGGCAAAGGAGAGGTCTTGGCCACTTTATTCAATGGCAGCAAAGCTGACTTTGACCAATTGATTTTGAACCCTGATAGCGCACCAAACTCATCCAACATTGATAAAAGGTGGGGGGCAGACTGCAACGGGTCTCCAAGAAAGACTAAAATGTCGTCAGCGTAAAGTGCCAGGTGATGGTGTGTGTTGTGAACAGTTATGGGTTTAATAACTGACGATAACCGGATCATCTGCGCCAAGTGTTCAAGCGATAGGGCAAACAGCGTCGGGCTCAAAGGGCAGCCTTGATGAGATGATCTAGACACTGGGAACAGAGTGGAGCAAATGTTACCTGTAAGAACCATTGCAGATGGGTGTGAATATAACAACTGTATCATTTTTATAAAGCCATCTCCAAAACCCATCGCTCCCAAAACTGACCACAAAGGTCATTTCACAAGGCGGTCAAATGCCTTCATCGCGTCTAGTGATAAAACAGCTGCTGGAGTTTTGAGGTCTGCTGCTGCGTCAGTTATATGCAGCAGTCGGCGGACATTGTCAGAGGCCATACGTGACTTCATAAAGCCGGTCTGGTCACAGTGAAATAGTGCTGATATATAAGGTTGCAGGCGACGGGAGAGTGTCTTGGCATATATTTTAACATCGGGATTCAACAGGCTAAGGGGCCTATAACTGCTACATTCCGCAGGGTTTTTATCTTTCTTCAGTAATAAGCTTATTACAGCTATATTGACATCCCTAGAGAAAGCACCTTTCTCTAATGAAAAGTGGATCATACTGAGAAGCAATGGGCCAAGAAGGTCCCAAAAAACTGCATAAAATTCTGGTGGTATGCCGTCGAGCCCGGTTGATTTGCCCCTTTGCATACTTAGCACAGCCCTTTTAAGTTCCTCAAGAGAAATCGGTTCTGCCAAATCATTTGCCTCCTCCACTGCAAGGCAAGGTAACTTTAATTGAGCCAAAAAATTGTCACACTTGTCTTTGTCGAGAGATATATCTGATTTGGACAGGTCACTGTAAAAACTACAAAAAGTGTTGTTGATCTGTGTTGGATCAGTGGTGATGGCTCCTGACTGTAATTTGACTTAAGAAATATCAGAGAACCGCTCATTTGACCTAATCTTCATCGCCAACAGATGGCTGGGCCTTGACCCATGAAAATAATACCGTTGCCTGGTCCTATGGATTAAAAACTCTGACTGGCATCTGAGGATGATGTTGATGTCTTTTCTGACCACCTCACGCTGTGAAACTATTTGTTCCGATAGATTAGCAGGTAACACAGATTCTAGTTTTGCTAGTTTGTTTTCCAATTCATGTAACTTAGAAATTTGGGCCTTGCACTGGTTGGAGGGAAACAGAGTGGCATTACTCCTGATAAAACCTTTAATTGCGTCCCAAAGTATTCTTGGATCATCGACCGAGCCAACATTGAACTCCAAGAATTCCCTAAGGCTCTCCGTAAATTGTGTCCTAAATTCTTCCTGTTTCAATAGAGACGTGTTGAAGCGCCATTTCGGTGCGCGAGGTAAAGCGCTGTTGAGTATCGCAGTGCAAAGTACACCTTTATGATCAGAAAGGGCTATGGGAAGCAACAATACATTGTGAATATTTTTAAAAAGTTTAGGCGATGCAAATATGTAGTCGATTCTTGAACAAGATTTGTGTTGAGCCGAGAAAAAGGAGTAGTCACTGACTGATGGGTTCAACGAACGCCACAAATCTGTGAGACCCAGACTGTTAGCCCATACCTGTAAAGCTGCAGATGCTTGTTTCTGATCCCTTGTCTCAGATTTGCCTGTCCTGTCATTAACTGCCTTCCAAACCGCGTTAAAGTCTCCTCCCACAATGAACAAATACCCACTCAGCTCCAGCATCTTATTTGTCAAATTGTCGTAAAAGACTCCATCAAAACAGTTCGGGGCATACACTGATATGAAGGCTATTTTCCTGTTACTAATTTCTGATTTAACAATTGTCAACCTGCCTTCTGTATCAGACCAAGTGTCATGGATTTTAATTTTAAAGCTATGTCTGGCTACAATAGCCACACCCTTGGTCTTTGTACCAGATGTGGAGGAAGCTATCACATGATAATGTTTATCTGCAAGGCATCTAATATCAGTAGCCAGGAGATGAGTTTCCTGTACTAATGCAACGTCAATTCTCCTCCTACGTAATAAACCCAGCGTGCTAATCCTTTTGTGGGGACTGTTCAGACCACTTGCATTCCAACTCAAAACATTAAGCTCGGGCATATTTTATGATTTTTTATTATTATATCCTTTATTTAACCAGATAAAAGCCTCATTGAGATTTTTCAATCTCTTTTTCAAGAGGGACCTGGCATGGCAGCAGCAGACAAAAGTTACAACAACAACAAATACATTCATACAATTGTATAAAAACCTAGCAGACCTGAAAACAAGGCATCAAACGTTGAAACAATCACAGTGTCCGAGATTAGCACTTTCCCGGACCAATAGTAGAGCTTTAAATTCCCCGACAGTGATTAGCTCTGACAACCTCAGGTCCTTCTGGAACAAGTTCCATGACGAGGATAGAGATATCGATCTCTATAGTGAACGCCGACCAAGACATGAGGACAGCACCCGTGACCATCTGAAAAATTGAACCCAGACAGATATGTATACAACTTAATCCAGTCAATCCCTTCTCCTTCCATACAAAAAGAAAGTAACACAAAGAAACAAATAGAAAGATAAAAAAACAGAAAAACAAATGATGTTACAACCCCCCACCCTCCCAGCACAACCCCCCAAGAGAGCAAAAAACGTGCCCTAACTATTAACCCTCCCCTATTACTTGGTTCCGTGACCATAGTCGTAAATTGGGCGGCAACAGGATAGTAGTCGCCAGCCCCACCCCTCCCCAAATGAAATTACAAAGCAAAAACCCCTCACAGAAGTCAACCCTTCAATGTTTAAAACTGGATGCATAAAACATACAGTGAGGGGCTGCATATACAGATGTACTGAATACCTTAAGATGTCTAAAATATAAACACAAATTATGGTATAACTGTGACTTCAAGTATGAGACTAAGGTAGCTGTCTTAACATTATATGTGCTGACTGTGCCGGAAGTAAAACTAAAAAAACTGCTCTATAATGTGAGGCAAGCTCTTAAAGTGTAAAAGCAGAAATGCTCCTCAGCTGATCCTGTATTATAACATAAAACTGTTGATGGAACAAAACTACCAGGAAATTGCTGCGGTGAAACGGCAACATTCAAGTAGATCAAAGCAATTAACGTTGCACAATTATCCCGTGACCAAAGATATCACCTTATGACAATACCTGCCATTCTTAGTGACTAGAGATTATCTGGAATTGTGATGAGCAAAACAAAATAAAAAGAGCAACTCAGGCTGTCAAGGCAAAGCAACAAGAGATCCTAAATGCGACTGTATTATAACCTGGGGCTAAACCTGCAACCAGGAAGATACCCAGACCTGAGTCTAAACAGTCACTTTAACATAAGGTCAAAACAGGCAGTAAAGTATTATGTGCACTTAACCTTATTTAAGCGCCCATTATAACGTCTACTACTCGAGCAGGCACTTAAAGTCAGAAACAATAAATGTGTGTAAACGAGAAATCAAAGGTCCTCCACCGTAATCCGTTGCGGCAGTCAAAAAGGGAAAGTGGCTGAATGCCAGGTGTGAAGGCAGTTCGTGACGACTCCAAGAATAAACGGATAGAACGACATCTTAACCAGTTTACGAACTAACTTACTCCAGGAAGATTATGTGTGAATGAGATTCATATCCATCCATTAGCTGCGGTACAGTACCAGAGTGACAATCAGGGGCTGTTACGGGTCCAGCCGCCTGTGTGGTGTTGGCCCGGGTGTGCCGGCTGATCGCCTCGCGAGCCGGAGCCCGAGCGGGCCTCTCCTGCGTCATCGGTCGGAAGTTGAGGAAATCCTCTGCTTCTCCAGGGTTGCTGAAAACACGAAAATCCAGCCCATCTTTGATTTTCAGAATCACTGGGTAAAGGAGAAAAAATTCAACTCCTCTTTCTCGCGCGGTGTCCATCGCTTTGGTGAAGGCCTGCCAGCGCTTGACTGTCTGATTGCTATAATCAGCGGTAAATCTCACTCTCTTGCCGTCCACGGTGACCGGGTCCTTCTTCGCGGCTCGGAGAATAGCCTGCCGTGTCGTGTAGCGGAGGACGTTGAAGATGAGAGTGCGGGGCCTGTCACGGGCAGGGCGTCCATCGTAGATCCGGTGGACTCGCATTATCTCCGGCTGCTCAGTCTGAAGAGACGGGAACCACTCCGGCAGTGCCAGGTTTAGATATTGCACACTGTTCGAGCCCTCGGCTCCCTCTTTCAGGCCGATGATACAAATATTGCAGCATCTATTCCTGTCTTTCAAGTCCGCCAGCTTGAGTTCAAGTGTATGCAGCTCGGTCTTGTGGTTAACAACTGCCATCGAGTTTTCCTTGACAGTGCTCTTCAGAGCCTTGATATCTGCTTTCACCACACCAATATTCACCGAGAGCGAGGCCAGATCAGATTGAATCATGCTCAATTTATCCCCTGTGCTTCTACTCATTTCGTGAAGTTGAGCGAACCGAGGTTCTAGATATTCACGTTGTTTCTCCATTAGCGTGTCTGCCATAGTGTCCAGCTCGGTAGCACGAGTCCCTTTGTTCGACTTCGCAGAGGCTCCACCTGCACTGCTCCCTTTCCCAGGTTCAGTCATTGTTGTCCCAAGTAATTAAAGGCGTCACAAATATCAGTACAAAAATAAAACTAAAGGGGTAAACTAGCAAAAAACGGGGAGGATAGGGGAAGCGCGAAAAGCCTAAGCCGCCATCTTGTCCGGCCGGTCACGTGACCCCTCGAGTCACTCGCAAGACTTGAGTGAGGCTGTTATTACATATCCCGGTAATCAACCGTGATAATGAGATGAAGTCAAACATAAATGGTAATCGTTATCGTGTCAAATTTCACCGCGCTTTACCGTAATACCGGTAACCGTTCCACCCCTACTCTGGTCATAATTTTCTGTTTCAATCCTTTTTGTGTCTTCACACACTTCCAGTTTGTCTGTAACACTCAGTTACCAGTGTTTGAGCCACTGTAACGTATCACTCCTTACACACAGTGAAGCTTTGAAGATCCGGTATAACAACATGACTACAGTTTGCTCTCAATGTCTAAGTGGCTTCACGTTAGATGTTGAGTGTTTGTTCTTACTGTCAATTTATATTTGACAGTAGAAAAGATGATTGGGGTTGGTGTTTAGTTATTGTCAACACTAAGCAGCTTATGTCAGCAGTTATTCACTGGCAGGTGCTTGTTGTGGTGGTCTCATGCTTTCTCTCTGCTGCTTCTCCTCAGTACCTGAACCTAGAGAGCTCGTTTGAAGGGAAGGACTATGTGTGCGAGCGTCTGCTGCAGTTCCTCCTGAGTGAGGCGTCTTCAGATGCTCCAGAGAGACGCTCCTTCCAGCTAATGGAGACTCTTCTTTACAGAGTGCAGCTCAGCTTGTTTACTGGCAGGATGGCGAGTGCTCTGGCAGTCCTACAGGTGAAAAAAAAAAACCATCAGCCACTACTGTACTACACACACACACTGTTGATTAGACTTGTTTTTAGAAGTACCAAACCATCACACATGGTACAGGTTAGCTTGTTTCAGTACTCCATCGGGATAGCCACACTTTCTACACTCTTGTTTCTGAACAGCTGTGGTGATGAGCGTGCATGTTTGTTTCAGAACGCCCTGAAGTCTACTCGGGACAGAAGCATCGCTGAACACCTGACAGCCAGTGACCGAGCTCTGCTCTGGCTCTCCTACATTCACCTGACAGAGTTTGACCGGCTGCCGTCCAGCCTGTACGACCCAGCTGAGTCCAGCCCGGCCCGGCTGGTGAGCAGAGAGTCCTTTCTGCTTCCCTGGAGGACGTTGCAGGATGTCAGCACGCCACCTGACATCCTCATTGCTCTCTTCCAAGGTACCTGGGCAGATCATGACCACCAGCATTTCAACAGAGGAGCTGCAAGAGCTGGACCACCACCTTCATTTCATATTGCATATCATTGTTTGTTTTTGTTTTTGTTTTTTTTAGATGCTGTCCATCAGTGCAGTGAAGAGTCTGCATCTGACAGTGAGAGGACGCTGGCCTGCATGCCTCTGCACACTAACCTCATCCTCCTCTACAAGCTGCTGCAGAGGTGAGCTGATTCGTCACTATAGTTCCTGCACTAAATCAACTGTCATTTGTTGCTCCATGGTGGTGGAACAAGCTACCAAATGCTGTCAGAACATGGATTTCACCATCTGCCTTCAAGAATCTTTTTCAAAAAAACACCTCTTCGCTCTAATCTCTAATGCCCTGACAAGTCTAATTTACAGTTACTTTGTTCACTGGTACCAATCTTTACATCTTCTCTGTCCTTGAAATGCATTGGTATTTCATGCTTACGTTACTGATTCTACTGAAGATTCAGTGTTGGACGGAATTTAGGATAAGAAATGTCTGCAAAATAGGGACTTCCTGTAATGGCCGCCACCTAAACAGACACGCTTAACCAAGCTCCGGTAATTTCTGAATAATAATCCTGTTTCAGACCGTAGACTTCGCAGTTTTGTCAAAAAACTTTTCTGGGAGAAAATGCCTGGACCTACAAAAACCAACAAGGACAAGGGAAAGCTAGCTACACAAACAAAACTCTCTGGCTTTGGGACAACTTCGGAGCAGGGGCTTGTTAAAGGCGCTAGCCCGGAAGCTAGCACTAGCGTAAGTAACGAGACTGGTGCTGAAATAGCTGTAAAACTTGCTGAAACTCCTGGGGGACATGAAAGAAGTGAACTCATGCTTGTCAAGGAGGAGATTCTGAAGGCAGTGGGCGATCTCAGGTCTGAATTTACGGGCAAATTAAATGGCATACTGAAAGCATCGGAAGAAATAACGAAACAGCTGACTGAATGTGCAGCGAGCATTCAATAAACCGAGATACGTATCTCCGCTGTTGATGACGATTACTGGACTTTGAAAGAGGCAGTAGACGTGCTGGAAAAGAGGAACCGAGTCTTGGAGAACAAGATTATCGATATGGAAATGAGGTCTCGTTTAAACAATGTACGCCTCGTGAATCTGCCGAAGGAGCTGAAAACCCAGATCCCTGCGCGTTCATGTCGAACTGGCTAGCAGACGCGTTGGATATGCACCTGCGGGCGCCTATGGTGCTGGAGCGGGAACACCGTATCAGCCCTAAAAGAGGCACTGGAGATCCGCCGAGACCGCTAATAATGAGGTTCCAGTGTTATAAACAGAAAGTTGCTGTGATTGAAGTGGCAAAAAAGAAGGACATTTTGTACAAAAATATAGGCATTCGACTTGACCAGGACTTGACTACGGAGGTGCACAAACAGAGGAAGCAATACGACCGGGTGTGTAAACAACTGCGGGAGATGGGACTGAGGCATGGGATACGATCACCTGCTACAGTGCTGGTAACATACAAAGATAAGACTCTAACATTCAGCAAACCTTCAGAGGTGGAGGAGTTCATACGCAGGGTCAAGGAAGAGAAATTATCTGACCAATAAATCTGAGTTATTGTTATTACTGCTGTCTTTTCACAATAAGGCGTCCAGAGCTTTTATACAGGTTAATATCTCTGCCTTACTTTGCACTTTGAGGAAAACATCCTTTCAGTGCACACTTTTATGTTCTCACAATTACTGAGTTGTAATGGCAGAAGTGAAATGACTGAGAGAGAAAGATGATCAGTATATGGAGTTTGTCAAACTTCATCAGCTTTTGAATCCAGATGTACCAATTTATCAATGATGTGTGTCTCTGCAGGTACGAGGAAGTGGTTGCTTTGTGCCAATCTCTGCTCCAGTTTTGTCCTGAATCGTGCACTTTGCGAGATGCTCTGGCTGACCTCCACGTCAGCAGTGGAGACGCAGAGGAGGCGGTCAGCATGTGGCTGCACGCTCTGGCAGAGTGTCCCCACAATGCCCAGGTCTTCTACCACTCCTGCAAGTTCCTCATGGATCAGGTGAGCTCCCATGGTCCTTCTGTTGTCACTGCCTCAACTGGGTTATTACTGATGGTGCTTTCTCCTGTGTTAAAGGAGTGACTGTCAGAGAAAATCATTCTCCAGTTTTCTTTGTGAACTGTGAACGCTTGATCTGCTCTACAGGATAAATCAGGTGCCGTTGTTCCTCTGCTGCGAGGGTTCATCCTGTCACTCTGTGAGGATGAACAGAATAAGAAAACACCTGTGGACATCCTGCGGTACATGAAGCTCCACACATAGCTCCCCTCTTTAAAACAAATGCAGCTGATCTTTCTGTTTATGTGATTCTGAAAATGTTTGTTTGTTTTCTTTCCCGTCAGACACATAATTGGTTTTCCCAGTGAGGAGCTGCTGAGTGGCCCGATCATCAAGAAGGAGCTTCAGGCCCAGATTCATCAGCAGATGTCCTTCTTCCACCTTGTTTACTGGTGTGTTGACTCCTGACAAACACAAAGCCACAAACATGGATATTGATCACATAACTGACCACATAACTGATGCCAATTATTGGCTCCAGTAATTGTGTTGGTGGACAAAATTCACTCTTTTGAGAACATTACTGCTTGAACCTGAATATATCAATCTGCTGCAGCATATTGATATTTATTCAGGTTCGAGGTGGAGTACAGTAAACCCTCACAGTTCACCGTCTCAGCAATAGCGATCTCAGTACATGAAATGAATGAATGAAATGAGAAATACTTTATTCATCCCAGAAAGGGAAATTCAACACTGCAGCAAGGGCTCTTCTTCTCTTTTTTTTCCAACAATAGTTAAATGGCAATAATAATATAATTGATAATAATAATAGTAGGTTTTATGTCTTGTTGTGGAGGCTGATGGCTGCTGGCAGGAATTATCTTCTGGATCTTTCTGTCTTGCAACGGACCTGAAGAAGTCTCTCACTGAACAGTCTGTTGTTTGATCACTGCGTCATGGAGAGGGTGGGAAGAGTCCTCCATCATCTTCATGGAGAGGGTGTGAAGAGTCCTCCATCAACTTCATGGAGAGGGTGTGAAGAGTCCTCATCATCTTCATGGAGAGGATGTGAAGAGTCCTTCATCATCTTCATGAGAGGGTGTGAAGAGTCCTCCATCATCTTAATGGAGAGGGTGTGAAGAGTCCTCCATCATCTTCATGGAGAGGGTGTGAAGAGTCCTCCATCAACTTCATGGAGAGGGTGTGAAGAGTCCTCATCATCTTCATGGAGAGGTGTGAAGAGTCCTCATCATCTTCATGAGAGGGTGTGAAGAGTCCTCCATCATCTTCATGGAGAGGTGTGAAGAGTCCTCCATCAACTTCATGGAGAGGGTGTGAAGAGTCATCATCTTCATGAAGAGTCATCATCTTCAGAGGGTGTGAAGAGTCCTCCATCATCTTCATGGAGAGGGTGTGAAGAGTCCTCCATACTTCATGAGAGGGTGTGAAGAGTCCTCATCATCTTCATGGAGAGGGTGTGAAGAGTCCTCCATCATCTTCATGGAGAGGGTGTGAAGAGTCCTCCATCAACTTCATGGAGAGGGTGTGAGTCCTCATCATCTTCATGGAGAGGTGTGAAGAGTCCTCCATCATCTTCATGGAGAGGGAGTGAAGAGTCCTCCATCATCTTCATGGAGAGGGTGTGAAGAGTCCTCCATCATCTTCATGGAGAGGGTGTGAAGAGTCATCTTCAGGGAGTGAAGAGTCCCCATCATCTTCATGGAGAGGGTGTGAAGAGTCCTCCTCATCTTCACGAGAGGGAGTGAAGAGTCCTCCATCATCTTCATGGAGAGGGTGTGAAGAGTCCTCCATCATCTTCATGGAGAGGGTGTGAAGAGTCCTCCATCATCTTCATGAGAGGGGTGAAGAGTCCTCCATCATCTCATGAGGGTGTGAAGAGTCCTCCATCTTCATGGAGAGGGTGTGAAGAGTCCTCATCATCTTCATGAGAGGGTGTGAAGAGTCCTCCATCATTCATGGAGAGGTGTGAAGAGTCCTCCATCATCTTCATGGAGAGGTGTGAAGAGTCCTCATCATCTTCATGGGAGGGTGTGAAGAGTCCTCCATCATCTTCATGGAGAGGGTGTGAAGAGTCCTCCATCATCTTCATGGAGAGGGTGTGAAGAGTCCTCCATCTTCATGGAGAGGAGTGAAGAGTCCTCATCATCTTCATGAGCATCATCTTCATGAGAGGGTGTGAAGAGTCCTCCATCATCTTCATGGAGAGGGTGTGAAGAGTCTCCATCATCTTCATGGAGAGGGAGTGAAGAGTCCTCCATCATCTTCATGAGGGTGTGAAGAGTCCTCCATCATCTTCATGAGAGGGTGTGAAGAGTCCTCCATCATCTTCATGAGAGAGGTGAAATGAGGTCCTCCATCATTCATGAGAGGGTGTGAAGAGTCCTCCATCATCTTCATGAGAGGGGGAGTGAGAGTCCTCCATCATCTTCATGGAGAGGGAGTGAAGAGTCCTCCATCATCTTCATGGAGAGGGTGTGAAGAGTCCTCCATCATCTTCATGGAGAGGGTGTGAAGAGTCCTCCATCATCTTCATGAGAGGGTGTGAAGAGTCCTCCATCATCTTCATGAGAGGGTGTGAAGAGTCCTCCATCAACTTCATGGAGAGGGTGTGAAGAGTCCTCATCATCTTCATGGAGAGGGAGTGAAGAGTCCTCCATCATCTTCATGAGAGGGTGTGAAGAGTCCTCCATCATCTTCATGGAGAGGGAGTGAAGAGTCCTCCATCATCTTCATGAGAGGGTGTGAAGAGTCCTCCATCATCTTCATGAGAGGGTGTGAAGAGTCCTCCATCATCTTCATGAGAGGGTGTGAAGAGTCCTCCATCATCTTCATGGAGAGGGAGTGAAGAGTCCTCCATCATCTTCATGAGAGGGTGTGAAGAGTCCTCCATCATCTTCATGAGAGGGGTGAAGAGTCCTCCATCATCTTCATGAGAGGGTGAAGAGTCCTCCATCATCTTCATGGAGAGGGTGTGAAGAGTCCTCCATCATCTTCATGGAGAGGGTGTGAAGAGTCCTCCATCATCTTCATGGAGAGGGGTGAAGAGTCCTCCATCATCCATGAGAGGGTGTGAGAGTCCCCATCATCTTCATGAGAGGGTGTGAAGAGTCCTCCATCATCTTCATGAGAGGGTGTGAAGAGTCCTCCATCTTCATGAGAGGGTGTGAAGAGTCCTCCATCATCTTCATGGAGAGGGTGTGAAGAGTCCTCATCATCTTCAGAGGGTGTGAAGAGTCCTCCATCATCTTCATGGAGAGGGTGTGAAGAGTCCTCATCATCTTCATGAGAGGGTGTGAAGAGTCCTCCATCATTCATGGAGAGGGTGTGAAGAGTCCTCCATCATCTTCATGAGAGGGTGTGAAGAGTCTCTCATCATGAAGAGTCCTCATTCATGAGAGGGTGTGAAGAGTCCTCCATCATCTCCATCATCTGAGAGGGTGTGAAGAGTCCTCCATCATCTTCATGAGAGGGTGTGAAGAGTCCTCCATCATCTTCATGAGAGGGTGTGAAGAGTCCTCCATCATCTTCATGAGAGGGTGTGAAGAGTCCTCCTCATCTTCATGAGAGGGTGTGAAGAGTCCTCCATCATCTTCATGGAGAGGGTGTGAAGAGTCCTCCATCATCTTCATGAGAGGGTGTGAAGAGTCCAGAGGGTGTGAAGAGTCCATCATCTTCATGGAGAGGGAGTGAAGAGTCCCATCATCTTCATGAGAGGGTGTGAGGTCCTTCGTGAAGAGTCCTCCATCATCTTCATGGAGAGGGAGTGAAGAGTCCTCCATCATCTTCATGAGGGGTGTGAAGAGTCCTCCATCATCTTCATGGAGAGGGTGTGAAGAGTCCTCCATCATTCATGAGAGGGTGTGAAGAGTCCTCCATCATCTTCATGAGAGGGTGTGAAGAGTCCATCATCTTCATGGAGAGGGTGTGAAGAGTCCTCCATCATCTTCATGGAGAGGGTGTGAAGAGTCCTCCATCATCTTCATGAGATGAGAGGGTGTGAAGAGTCCTCCATCATCTTCATGGAGAGGGAGTGAAGAGTCCTCATCATCTTCAGAGAGGGTGTGAAGAGTCCTCCATCATCTTCATGAGAGGGGTGTGAAGAGTCCTCCATCATCTTCATGAGAGGGTGTGAAGAGTCCTCCATCATCTTCATGAAGAGGGAGTGAAGAGTCCTCCATCATCTTCATGAGAGGGTGTGAAGAGTCCTCCATCATCTTCATGGAGAGGGAGTGAAGAGTCCTCCATCATCTTCATGGAGAGGGTGTGAAGAGTCCTCCATCATCTTCATGGAGAGGGTGTGAAGAGTCCTCCATCATCTTCATGGAGAGGGTGTGAAGAGTCCTCCATCATCTTCATGAGAGGGTGTGAAGAGTCCTCCATCATCTTCATGAGAGGGGGTGTGAAGAGTCCTCCATCATCTTCATGGAGAGGGTGTGAAGAGTCCTCATCATCTTCATGGAGAGGGTGTGAAGAGTCCTCCATCATCTTCATGAGAGGGTGTGAAGAGTCCTCCATCATCTTCATGGAGAGGGTGTGAAGAGTCCTCCATCATCTTCATGAGAGGGTGTGAAGAGTCCTCCATCATCTTCATGGAGAGGGTGTGGAAGAGTCCTCCATCATCTTCATGAGAGGGTGTGAAGAGTCCTCCATCATCTTCATGGAGAGGGTGTGAAGAGTCCTCCATCATCTTCATGGAGAGGGTGTGAAGAGTCCTCCATCATCTTCATGAGAGGGTGTGAAGAGTCCTCCATCATCTTCATGAGAGAGGGTGTGAAGAGTCCCATCATCTTCATGAGAGGGTGTGAAGAGTCCTCCATCATCTTCATGGAGAGGGTGTGAAGAGTCCTCCATCATCTTCATGAGAGGGTGTGAAGAGTCCTCCATCATCTTCATGAGAGGGTGTGAAGAGTCCTCCATCATCTTCATGGAGAGGGTGTGAAGAGTCCTCCATCATCTTCATGGAGAGGGTGTGAAGAGTCCTCCATCATCTTCATGAGAGAGGGTGTGAAGAGTCCTCCATCATCTTCATGGAGAGGGGGTGTGAAGAGTCCTCATCATCTTCATGAGAGGGTGTGAAGAGTCCTCCATCATCTTCATGGAGAGGGGTGTGAAGAGTCCCCCATCATCTTCATGAGAGGGGAGGGTGTGAAGAGTCCTCCATCATCTTCATGAGAGGGTGTGAAGAGTCCTCCATCATCTTCATGAGAGGGTGTGAAGAGTCCTCCATCATCTTCATGGAGAGGGTGTGAAGAGTCCTCCATCATCTTCATGAGAGGGTGTGAAGAGTCCTCCATCATCTTCATGAGAGGGTGTGAAGAGTCCTCCATCATCTTCATGAGAGGGTGTGAAGAGTCCTCCATCATCATCATCATCATCTCATGAGAGGGTGGAAGAGTCCTCCATCATCTTCATGAGAGGGTGTGAAGAGTCCTCCATCATCTTCATCAGCTTGTGCAGCATTCTTTTTTGTACAATCAGTTCCAGCGGCTCCAGAGTTACACCCAGCACAGATCCAGCTTTCCAGATCAGTTTGTTGATTCTCTTCAGGTCTCTGGTTCTGATGCTGCTGCCCCAGCAGATGGCTGCAAAGCTGATTGCACTTTCAACAACAGACCTATAGAAGATGTGCAACATCTTGGTGCAGACATTAAAACATCTCAACTTAAATAACATGGAAACCTGACATGAACCTTACCTTCAGTATGGTACCATGCTTCCTAAAATAGATGAAATGAATGAAATGTTTCACAATAGAGCAGAATGTTAGTTCTGTGATTTTCTTCTATAGTAATTGTACAACAATAAGTTATTTTAGGAATGACCTCATTGTCTTCATTATATTTTTATTTTCCCAAAATGATATTTGAAAAATAGCGGTCGTCTTATATTCAGAGTTGTCCTATATTCGGGCCAATATGGTAATTAAGTAGGAATATCAATAAATAGAAATCCTTTTATTGTCATTTTACAGAAGTGATATGATATTAAAAAAGTAACTATGGTTACAGCTGAATAAGAAAGGTGAAAGTGGGAAGAGAAAAGTTGAGGACACCAGTCAGTGGATCATGTTGGTGTCCCCCTGCAGCGTAGACCTATAGCAGCATAACTATGATGAGGCTGTTTCAGACCAGTCTGCTCTATTCTGGTCTTCATCCATTCCTGTAACTGTAGCTATGCCTATTGGCCCTAACACACTATTGTCTAGACTAACTATAGGTTCTACTAAACAAATCTCTACCCATGAATGGAAAAGTTGTCCTGAATTACACATGCATTATCCAATCTGCTTGAACATTCATATATTTGATGATTCTTTCACTCTGAACAAGTGCATCTGACAATCTTGGACAGTAACACTGTCTCATCAAAGGTTTCATTATTTAGTGTATTTTGTATCAGTGCTTCATCAGATCAGACTTGGATTCCTACAGCTCATACTGAAAAAAGTCCTCATTTACCATCCATATTTTGTACATGGATGAGTCTAAGATAACAGCAGTAATGTGTTCAGTTTTCCTGGTTCTTGCTAGAACTCTGGCAACAGGGTTCATCATGATCTGAAGCTGTCTAATCAGATAAAAGATCATTATGGTAGTCAAGTCTGCTGGAGATGAAGGCTGGATAAGTTTCTGTAAATCTGCTCTGGACATCAGATCTCTGACTCTTTATATTTGTTTAAGATAATAGACAGCTGTAACAGTTACAGCCTTGATATGGCAGGTTAGAACTCAGCTCTGAGTTGATTCCAGTCCAGTTTTTTTTGTTTTCATACCTTTGGATTCAAGCTGAGCAGCAACTTTTCCATTTTATGACCAAATGGATTTATCACTGTATTGTCTTGATTCCTGACTGGCTTGTGAAGGTGGTGGACACCTGGGGAGTGGTGGCCATGGGTGCGAGGGCCCGATAAATGCTGCTTGCAGCTTTAATTTATTTCGTTTTGTTTTTTTTTTCTCTTTAAAATATTATTGTTTGTTTCTAAATGAAACGTCGACAGAACAAGATGCATCTGTGTGTTCGGCACCCCCTGTAGATCCCTGAAACACAGTGTGGGTGAACAGAGCTCAATATTTTGATTGATTGTACAGTGTACCCGCAGTATTTCCTCCACACCACCAACGCCCGTCGCCCCCCGGGCGCGCGCACACCCATGTCACCTTTTTAACCCCTGACCCATTTGTTAATGTCTGAAAATGTTATTACAAATGCATCTCATTTAGGGGTGGTGGGTCAAATTAGGGGTGCAAAGCTTCACTGATATTAATTGATTTTGGAAATAGAGATATCGTTATATCAACCCATGGACTCCTGGTTTGGAGGGGAAAGGGGGGAGGGGGTGTTGCTATTTTTATCTGATAGGTAGCAGTAATGCTACAAGGCTCAGATTATGTTACAAGGTGGAGGCTGTGGGAGGGATTAACCATACAAACCATCAAACGAGTCTGTTAGATGCTCTTGATTAGCTGCAGACAGCTGTTGAGACGTGTCTTTGCCTGTCTCTGTAGTCGCTGGATGTGGCTCCATGGCTCTGTGGAGGAGGTGGTGGAGGCGTTTGAGCGAGCGCTGGGATCAGTCCTGCAGCTGGAGGAGCTCCACGTGCTGTGGATGGAGTGAGTTTTCTCCAGGTACAGGTGTACATCCACACCAGCACATAATCCGCTGACTCTGCTGTCTCCTCTCTCACCTCAGCTACCTGCTGTTCAGCTGCCGTCCACAGGCCAGCACCGGCTCCAGAAGGCTGTTCTCAGATCTGGTCCAGCGCTGTCTCAGCACAGTACCATCCCGGCTGGAGGTCCCCTTCAACCCTGCTGAGTTCTGGAGCTGCTACCACTTCCACAACAAGGCAAGACCAACACCAGCATGTTGACAAGCTTTTACAATACAAGGACGAAGGGGGGACAAAAGACCGGTTCACTACAGAACCTTCATGGAGCATTTGTATGGAGCCCCGTTTGGGTCATAATTCAATGAATAAATGAGTCTATTAATATGAAATACAGGCGTTTATTATTATGAAATACATATCCATTATTATGAAATGTTTCCCATTATTATGAAAAAAATGTAATTATTATGAAATATATTTTATTATTATTTAATCTTAGTTAATGCATAATAGTTTATTTCAGAATAGCTTTTTTTTTTTTATCTAAGAATGAGTTTTTACATAATGGCTTCGTTTTTCATAAGAATGAGTTTTTACATAATAATGACATTTTGCCAGTGGGCGGGACCAGTGGTTGACCTGCATGCTCATTGGCTGATCCTTCTCCATTCTACGCTCTGACATCGACTAGTTTTGGCCGTGAGGTCCCGTTAGCAGCGGGCCGTGGCGTCATCAAGGTGCGCTCCTAGTCCGATTGTAGCTATGGCAGCTTAGACTGAGCTACGGGAAACCTTGACCAGGTTAGCAGACAATATCAAAAATGATAATTTAACAGGCGATACTATTTTGACCCGATTTGACGATTCACTGTTCTGTTGCTTATACCTGAATGAAAGAGCAGCCAATCACATAAATGGCTCCGCCCTCTCTGCTGTGATTGACACACAAATTATTCTGATGAAAAACAAAGCCATTATTATGTAAAAGCTCATTCTTATGAAAAATGAAACCATTATCATAATAATGGGAAATATTTCATAATAATAAACACCTGTATTTCATAATAATAGACTCATTTATTCATTGAATTATGACCCAAACGGGGCTCCATACATTTGATGCAGATGTATGATTGAAAGTGTGTAAATGTTTTTCTCCTGCTCAGGGAGTTTAAAATTTCCATTGTTTTGTTAATTAAAGTCTAATAATATTACTTATAGTTAATAATTTTGCTCTGGTCTCTGAAAAGCACCTGGAGACAGTTTTTATGGTAAACACTTTACTAATAAACTTAAAGGTAAAAAAGGTAAAAAGTTCAATGCCATGGGTGTCTAGCAGAGTGCAGGTGGAGTGCTGAGTCATCACCTGAGGAGCTTCAGGTCCAGACTGAGCGGTCCAGCTGCATTTGAAGATGCAGGGTTGGGTCTGGGAGGAGGCTCCACCCACACTCAGAGATGTTGATGATGCTCCTCACTGTTGGTTTCCTGCAGGTGGTTAGTCTCTACCTAAGATGTGTCCCACAATCCCAGCATGCAGTGGTGCTGGAGAGATTGCGAAACAGCATGCCCAACAACATTGAGCTGGGCCTCAGGTAATTCACCTTCTGACTCCCTGTGTTTTATCTCAGTCCATGCAGCTCCTTGTATTGCTGCTGGGAGGATGGTTGTGTGTGTGATTGTTGGCTTTCTCAGCTGTGTCTCAAATAGGGGTGTGAAAAAAAATCTTTCAGCTCCTAATATCGATTTTTTTTTAGGAACATTCATCCATTCACTTAAATGTGCAATACTAATAATAAACAATAAATAGGTTGTTAAAGCAAATAGTTTTGACTCAATTTGTCCTCTGAATGATCTATATCATCTGATGAACATATACAGCAACTTGATTTGTCATCTCTACTTTTAATTTTGATATTAACTGGGTAGAATATCGCAATATATCATGATATCGTGATAATATTGTACCGTGACCCAAGTATAATGATACATATCGTATTGTGAGGTCCTTGCCAATACTCACCTCTAGTTTCAAAGGCACTGTGGTTCTGTTGCTGATGCTCTGAGGTTAGCTGCTGATCTGTTGCTGCACAGGTTGCTGGATCAGGAAAGGCTGGACGGAAGCATGGAGCAGCTAAAGTTCCAGGCCCGGATGCTGTGTAGCAGCGCTCCTAAGTGTTTGCCCAGCTGGAGAATGTAAGGGAACACATGCTGACACATGGAGAGTGAAAATAAGAAGGGGGAAAAACATCTAATAAAGGCCAGAACCAGAACCTGGAGCCCATAGATAAATGTTATTAGTGTCAACATTGACTGGATGTTCTCAGGAGTTCTGATGTCATGCATGATGATGTACACCTAAGTTCCAGATGGGATGTGCTGGTTTGGATCTGTTGACAGAAGAAAAGGTGAAACCTTTACAAATTAGCTGTGTTTACAGCAGCTGATAAAGTGTTTGTGGTGTTTTTGTACAGAGCAATAGCTGTGGAGAGGGAGCTGAAGGAGCGAGCGGAGGTGAGTGGGGGAGGGAGGGGTGCTCTCAAACACAGGTGTAGAACTGATCTGTGGCTGCAGGTTTTGGTTCTAACCGTGCAGCAGCAGCATATCTGGCTTAAACTAACAATAACACCGTTTAGTAAAAGTAATGATATGATTTAGCAGCAGGGAGGGTGATGAGTTCTCTGTTAGCATTAGCTCTGATCCATAGGTCTGTCCCACACCAGAGCTATGTTAACATCAGACAGTCGCAGCATTGTATTAATATAATTAATAAAGTGACATTAACATCACTAGCCTCACCTTATACCTAACAAAATAAATATCCAGGGCCATATATATTTGTAGACAACGAGGCAGGCTTATAGGTGGTTAGAAAGCTAGCCAGAATGCTGACAGAGAGATGATTTCACTCATGGGTGGGTGGCTGTGGCTCAGTTGGTAGAGCGGGTCGTCCAGTCACCAGAAGGTTGGCGGTTCCATCCCGGCTCCAACCGTCCACATGTCAAAGTGTCCTTGGGCAAGACACTGAACCCTAACTTGCCTCCAGTGGGCCTGGCAGCACCTTGCAAGGCAGCAGCCGCCCACTGGTGTGTGAATGTGAGTGTGAATGGGTGAATGAGAGGCCATAGTAAAGCACTTTGGGGCACCATGATGGTGTCTGGAAAGCGCTATATAAGTGCAGTCCATTTACCATCACCCTCCCTGCTGCTAAATCATATTACTTTTATTAAATGGTGGTTAAATTAATCATCTAATAAACAAAGCTAACTTACCTTGTAGTAAATGTAGGTGTGTTTTGTAACTTTCCCCACGTTCAGTTGATTGTGTGGACGGACACATAACTGAACCAAAGCCTGCAGATTTCCACTGTTTGTTTTATCTTGTTAAAGAGAAAAAAAATGTCCCTCCAAACGTTCTGGACACCTCGAGTCACTGTTGCAGGTCCCCAGCAGCAACATTTCACCACGGAGTTATTCTAGTGTAATGTAAATACGGTTGATAGGCATCGGAAAATGGCAAAATAACATTGTCCTTAATGGAGGAGCAGCGAGAATGTCCGACCTAGCAACAGTAACTAGGGAGGGGGCGGTGCTTACTGAAAGGTCAATCGGAGTGTTAATACAATCTCAGGCTGATTTGAATAGGCACATTTTTTTAAGGTCCACAGTCTAATGTAGTCTAAATACTGGATCTGATTTATACCAGACCAGCACTGTGGGAACATTCTGATATTATTTTTCAAACCAAGGAATGGGGAGAAACTTGACTTTGTTGGAGACCTGTTTGTGGGTCAGTAGCACATTCTGTGACCTGCTAACACAAAGAAAAATAGAAATATATGCTGCAAATATAACCTTGATCCATATACATTCTCTTGATAAACTGAGGTTTACTTTCAACCAGTCAATAATGACAGCTTGTAAACCCAGTCGGGGGGCCTGAAGTCTGCATCATTTCATCTCCACAGAGCAGCTTGTTATCTTGTCAGTGTAGAGGATCTTTGGAGACAAAACAGAAATGACTCAGCCAGGAAAAAAAAAAAAAATCTGTGGAGTGGTTAGATGTCATTTCTGACATTCCATGTCTAAATCTTGTGTTTTGTCTGCAGGAACATAATAAGACCATTTAACTGAGTTTTTTTTTTTTTGTTTTTTTTTTTTTTTTTTTTTTTTTTTTTTGAATGTGTGGAAGTGAGCTGAAGCTCTGGTCCAGTCTCTATTCTCCTTCTTTTTTATTTTTTCTGTGTTGTTTTTCTAGATGCGACTTCTATATCAACAAGCCCTCCAAAATCTGCCACTGTGTGCCGTCCTGTGGAAACATGTAATGCACTCTCTGCAGACACACCCCACTCACTATAAACACTGTAATAACACACTGCAGCCACACATTCAAGCACTTCCTGGTAGCCACGGCGACAGGAGCATCTTAGAAGAGATGGTTCTGTTCTGAAAAAAACTGGTGCCGTTCAAATGATTAGTATTTATTAATGTCACCGATACTTATTCATCCCTGATGGGAAATAACATTTTGCAATGTGTCTGTCATTAATAAGGTCACTTCATGGAGTCAACTTTCTATCAGTGGGAGGAAAGTTTTATGTGTTGGGACAGACATGTTGAAGTTACTAAAGATTTAGAAACTAAAGAAGTTACTAAAGCAAACCAAAAACCAGTTACAAACAGGGCTAGTGCATTCATGATTTGATTGGTTCCTGCATGACAAGCTTAACTCTGGAAAGCATTAAGTTTTTAAAATGACTTGTATCAAAATAAAGGAAATAGAGGAGTGTGTGAATACTAATGATGGGTTCCACACACACCTGTTATTACCAGTATGGGTTTCCAGTGTTTCTTCAGCGAGACCCTTCTGTATCAGAGGTGGCACCTGGCTGTGGTTGCTATGGCGCTGGCCTGAAGTCTGCTCCCCCATGGGTCCTGATGGGCTCCATGAATCCACCCTGCATCAGTGGTGTTTGGGTTGTGGCCCCCTACCAGGCAGGTGGGGTACACCTGCCTCCTGATGCAGACAGGTCCCTGGTTCTTCCATGCCTAACTATTCCATCCATATTTGTTTTCCTTTGAATGCACATTTTATCATTGATAGGGATTAGGGTTAGAGGAGAATGGGGGGGGGGGGAGGAATCAAGAATACCCCCTCATGCCAGTAAACAACTCGTTAACTCGGTCATCATTTTAGTAGTTGCTGACTTTAATTGATATTCGCAGTATTTTCCCTCATGTTACACATAAAAAAAGAAAAAAATAGAAAAGGCTGAAAGAACGACTAACAAACGAGGAAACGTCTGAATTTACGTTACACCTTGAATGCAGCCTGCAGCACAGCGCTGATCACAACAAACATGGCGGCGTGGAACTTCGTTAAAGTTTCAGAAGAAGATAGTTTGGTGGTTATTTGTGACAAATCCTCCGAGTGAATTCTACGAGGAGGGAAGCACAAGCTTTAATACGTAAAACCTGATCAGCCACCTGCAACATAACAATCGCTTCCATTAACGGAAGCTAATGCTAACGTGCGCAGCAGTCTCCCCTCTCCCTCATTCCTCTCATCTAAAGCTTCCATGAGATTAAAAAATAAAAACTACTGAACCTCATTTACTTTAATTAAATGTATTAATTTAAATGGAACCACAAGTCAAAATCCTTTAAATGTTAATCTTTTTCAGTTTGTAATTCTGATGCATGTATTTCCATCAGTTCAAGGAGCCTTTATTTTTTATATCAGTCAGTAATGAACCTTATTTAAGTTAATGTGAGATATCAAATAGGTTTGTTTGATAGCTTTAAGAAAATGTTTGAGAGGCTTGACAATTGTTTTTAATTGGAAAAAATAAATATCTGTTCATTTAAAAAGTCAAAACTGTTTTTGATTTTGTTCATAGTATTGATGTAATGATCTTAGGTATATGTGTGTGTTATAGGTTATCAGTTATTGGCCATTAGGAGCTGAAAGTTATCGGTTATCAGTTTTAAAAAACAGTTATTGTGCATCCCTAACTAAAAGTGCTATATAAGTAAAGTTTGATTTATTGATTATGCAGAAAAAGTAATACCCAATTCCAAAAAAAAGTTGAGAAGCTGTGTAAAACATATTATAAAAACAGAAATCACAGATTTACAAATGTCTAAACATATTTTATTCCCAATATAACATAATAAACATATTAGATATTTAAACAGACATTTTCCCATTTCATGGAAAATATTTGATTGTTTTGACTTTGATGGCAGCAACACATCTAAAAAAGCTGTACCTTTGTGTAGCATCCCTTCTGTTAACAGCTGTCTGGAAACATCTGGGAAGGGAGGAGTTTTAGGAGAGGAATATTGTCCCATTTTTGTCTGATGCAGGATTCTAGCTGCTCAACAGCCCTGGGCCTTCATTGCCAGATTATTATTTTTTTGTTTGTTTTATGATGCGCCACATATGCGTTGGTGAAAGTTCTGGACTGCAGGCAGACCAGTTCAGCCATGCTGTCGTGATCAATCCAGTATGTCTTTATGAAATATACAAGGCCTTCCTTGAAAGAGCCGTTGTCTGGATTAGAGCATGTGTTGCCTCAGCATTAATGGGGCCTTTCTAGATGTATAAACTGGATCCAGGCTTTCCAACTTCTCCACTGATGACAAGCTTAATGGTCCCTCTGTCCATTAGTCCACAGGACTGTCCATGGTTTCTGAAAATGTTCAGGTTTTGATCTATCTAACCACACAACAAGTTTCCATTTTAGATCATTTTAGATGAGTTTTGGCTCAGAGAAGATGGCGTTGTTTCTGAATTGTGACTTCTTTCACTTTAACATGAACTTGAATTTGTGGATTGTATGGCAAACCTTATTCCCAGACAGTGGTTCTGGAAGCATTCATGAGCACATGCAGTCAAAAATCATGCCTGTTTTTTGTGCTGCCTGAGGCCCGAAGATTGCACATCCAGTTTTGTTGCTCGTACTCATCCTGAAACTCTGCATCTTTTGACGATATTTAGGGATGCACATGGTTAACTGTTAACCGATAACAGTAACTCTAACCGATTAATACTAATGGTCAATTTTGTTTTTAAGCTACGTCATTCAATCAACTCATGGGGGCGTGTCGACAGGTGCAACAGGCCTCTGATTGGTCAATTCTACATCCGCGTAGAAAAGAGCGCGTCATTAAACAAATGAGGAAGTACCCACATCTGTACGATTCTGGTTCTCCACACTACAAAGACAGCACATATTCTAGTAATTCATGGAGGGAGATAGCGATGAATGTGGGTCTGGATACGACCGAGACGTTGAGAAAGTGGTAAAACGCGACAGATAAGTTTAGTAAGTTTAGCTAGTTCGTGATTGTCCCTCTTGCGTTGTGGCGTGGAATAACATAGCGGAGACCGCGTGAGTATAAATCAAAAGTGACGGCGGCATCTCTGCAACAAGCTGACGGTGACACATTGCCGCGAGAGTATACACGGGGAAGTGTCCGCATGCGTCCACGACAACGCACGCAACATCGCGGCAGCCAACCCTCCCGGACTTATCGGCTAACATTTATTAATCGTTAAAGGACGTCGGTTAACGGTCATTAAAAAATATCCAAAATGTGCATCCCTAATGATATTAAGTACTGTAGATAGTGGGATATTCAATGTCTTTGCAATTTTATGTTGAGCTTTTTTCTGAAATTGTCCCACAATTTTTAGACACAGTTTGTTGCAGATTGTTGAACATCTGCCAAACTTGACATCAGTCTATGACTCTCTGAAATGCTCCTTTTTATACCCATGACCTGTTGCTAATTAACCTTACGAGTTGTCAAATATGCCACCATTTGTTTTTTCTCCAATTACTTTTCCATCTACCATAAAAGTCAAAATGAACTAATGTTTTCCATGGTTTAATGTCTGTTTCAACATGTTCTTTATGTTCTATTGAGAATTAAATATAGATTTATGCGTTCTGTTTTTATATACGCTTTACACGGTGTCCCAACTTTTTTGAAATTGGAATTTTTTGGAATTTACAAAAGTATCATCATGAATTCACTATTTACTGTGCCAAAAGTAATTTATTACTTTCTGTTGCATCCCATAAAATTGCCAATAGCTTCCTTTCTGCTCAAATTTCAGACCTACACACACACTGAGGAAAACACAGCTTAAGTTTTACTTGTATATGACTAGTACGACTGAAAACTATGAGAACAGCTCTTTATAGTTTATTACTCTATTCACATGTTACTACAGGCCCTTATTTAATACTACTTTAGGCTTAAAACTTAACCGTCAGCCAGCCATGAATCTGTAAATCTGTAATAGGAATAGAAATTAAACGACTCAGCACTGGAAAAAGTCATATTCCAGTGTGTTACTGGCCAACGCTGGTAATTACTGCTCAGTCAATAGATGTTGCTGTGAAAATACATCTCATTTAAAAAGATTTTTTATTTTCTTTCCGCCTAAGTGGGATGTGTGACGTACGAATGGTGCAGCCAGTGCTCACACAAATATGTATGAAAAGTTCATTTTCTTTAGACGATGTTTTCAGGAGTTCTTATAATAACTCTCAGAAACACAGAGCATGCACTGCTGGCCATCTAGTGCTGTTACAGTTGAGTTCACACAGCCCTACTGAGGAAAATAAAAGAAATGAGAACCCATCAAAGATCAGAACTTGGTTTCAGAACCCTCATCTGCTGACATTCAGAATCCAATAGTTAAATTAGATCTGATTGGGTTTCAGTGATTAGCTCTTACTGAAGAGTCGCAGTGTGATCACCCACACCTGAGCTGAAGTGACTGTAAACTTCTTCTGACTCATCAATATACAGCAAGTTCATAAGAACCCCCCACCCCCACCCTCCTGTTCCCCTTGATCTTGCCCCTCCTCTATATCTCTTGTTTGTGTCCTTGTCTGTGACACCCCCTCCCCCTGTCACCCTGCAGTGTCTGCTGTTTGAGGCAGCAGAGGGCGGGACCTTGGAGCGTCTGCGGCGGCTGGCCGACTGCTGCCAGCAGGTGGGGGTCGTTGTGAGTCTCACGGGAGTCAGCCCACAGATCACTGATGATCTCTGATCAGACTGATAGTAGAAACAATCAGAGGCTGTAGGTGACTGAGGGAGAGCCAACGAGGTAAGGCAGACGCCCCCACCTCCTCCAGCCTCCCCCCCACCCCCCCGAGGATGCTCCTCCTCCCACGTGGGGAGCTACTTGTGTCCGTAAGTATCGACTGCTGAATGAAGCGTTTGCTCTTCATCACCTTCTCTTTAGTTCCTCTCTCATTTCAGTTGGATTCATTTCCCTCCCTTTTTATTTCACTCACCTAAGGGTGCGGGAAGGTGGGGTCTGGCTGAGGGTGGGGCAGGGGTAACGTGACATGTTGTTGGCTGGCCCCTACCTTCTGTTTTAAGGATGAAACCCCCCCCCACCCCCCCCCCCCCCCCCCCCCCCCCCCCCACACACACACCCACACACACACATACACACACACATTTTGTTTTATTTTGAATCCGAAGAATCTGGACTTTTATTTTGTTAAAGTAAACAAAGACATGCAAACTGGTTATTGATTGGCGTCTGGGCTGAGTGTGGTCACCTGCCTTTGTAGCATTCTGATTGGCTGAGAGACTGCGACACAAACAGATGGAGCTGCAAATGCCACTGGACTGATCATGTGTAATCTGCTCTCTGTTGCAATGATTACAGTATTGAAGCAGAGGAGACACACATTCTGTCACTGTTATTTTCTATATCCTGCACTCAGATGTTAATAAATTATTTTCTACAATTATGAAATCATGTCTGCTGAGTGTTTATTGTGTCGCTATGTTTGTATCCAGAGTGGAAAATGAAACAGGAGGGAACACAATCTGAAACACATTTCATGAATTATATCATACAGGGCTTAAAGTATTCCGGCACCGTGCCGGATCTCCGGTGTTTGACTATGATTTAGGGGAAAAAAACACACGCACAGAAACACGTTATCTCTGAGTGGTCTTGAACACAATCAGAAGAATGGAGGTAAAATTGAGGTGGACAATCTGGACAGAGAAAAGGGGCGGGGACAGCCGGTTGGGAGCTGCTGTCAGAAGCTAAGGAAGCCTGGTTTTGTGATTTTGTGTGTTGTGCTCCAAGAAGTTAGTCTATCGCAGCAAAAAAAGCTCTTCGCCGGGCTCTGCCACACCAGCCATTTACAGGAGCAACGGCGGACGTAGCGGCCCCGTAGACCGGTCGTATTTCCGACTTGAAAATACGCATGTGCTCGTTCATTGTGGAACGCGACTGATCATTTACAGTCGCTCAACGACTCGTAGATCCGTGTAAAAAAAAAAAAAAGTAGATAAAAGCGCTTTATAAAACTGTCCGTTTCCACTTAGCCAGTTATATGAACACACATGACAGCTCCAGAGTTCTAGAAAAGTCTGTCTGATCAGCTCCAAGGATTGATGTTTTCTCTGAATGTTGTTGAATCAGCCACCCAAAACATGGAAAAAAAACTGAATGTAATGATTCGCTGATGCATCCAGAATGATAACATCTAATAATCGAATTACTGCCTCTGCAACTACATATGTTAAAGAGGAGATGAGTTCAGACCCGATGGATTGTTCAGGTCCTTGTGAAAGTATTTGGTACCCTTGAACTTTTCAACCTTTTGCCACATTTCAGGATTCAAACAGATTTAAAGTTTCAATTTTTTGTCAAGAATCAATAACAAGTGGAACACAATCATGAAGTGGAAGGAAATTTGTTGGATATTTAAAACTTTTTTAACAAATAAAAAACTGTAAAGTGGAGCGTGTAATATTATTGGGCCCCTTTACTTTCAGAGCAGCAAACTGAGTCCAGAATTTCAGCGAGGATCTCTGAATGATCCAATGTTGTCCTGAATGACTGATGATGATCAATAGAATCCACCTGTGTGGAATCAATGCACCTGCTCTGTGATAGTCTCAGGGTTCTGTTTAAAGCTCATGGGCTCATGAGAGCATCATGAAGACCAAGGAACACACCAGGCAGGTCCCAGATACTGTTGTGGAGATGTTTAAAGCCGGATGTGGATACAAAAAGATTTCCCAAGCTTTAAACATCTCAAGGAGCTCTGAGCAAGCAATCAGACTGAAATGGAAGGAGTATCAGACCACTGCAGATCTACCAAGACCCGGCCGTCCCTCTAAACTTTCATCTGGAACAAGGAGAAGACTGATCAGAGATGCAGCCAAGAGGCCCATGATCACTCTGGATGAACTGATCTACAGCTGAGGTGGGAGAGTCTGTCCAGAGGACAACAATCAGTACAAGGCCTGGAAATGGCCAAAATATTGGAAAAACTGCATGTTCAATTAAAAATAGTGGACTTCCTGTGGGAGTTAGATCATGGGTCCATGAGACTTTTTTGTAGTTCTGAGGATGATACATCAGTCACACAAAGTTGATGTCTGAAGGTGGATCAAGGGGCTCGTTGATACAAAAAAACAAGTTGCCGCTATTGAGCCACTTTTGTGTGCCCATGCACAGCACCCATAAAATATATAAATTTCACAGACAATGAATGTGTGTGCAAAATCTTATGAATTTTCGAGTATGTTAATGCCCCCAAAAAGGCGATTCATTTCTGATATAATAAGAATAATAATAATAAGAAGAAGAATAATTAAAGCTGCAAGCAGCGTTTATCGGGCCCTCGCACCCATGGCCACCATCCCCCAGGTGTCTACCACCTTCCCAAGCCAGTCAGGAATCAAAGCAATACAGTGTTAAATGTATTTGGTTATAAAATGGAAAAGTTGCTGCCCAGCTTAAATCCAAAGGTATGAAAACAAAAAAACTCGACTGGAATCCACTCAGAGCTGAGTTCTCAGTTCCCATATCAAGGCTGTAACTGTCACAGCTGTGTATAATTTTAAACAAATATAGAGTCAGAGATCTGATGTCCAGAGCAGATTTACAGAAACTTATCCAGCCTTCATCTTCTGCAAACTTGACTACCATAATGATCTTTTGTCTGATTAGACAGCTTCAGATCACGATTAACCCTATTGCCAGAGTTCTAACAAGAACCAGGAAAACTGAGCACATTACTGCTGTTACCTCAGACTCGTCCATGCACAAAATATGGATGTTGAATGAGGACTTTTATCAGTATGAGCTGTAGGAATCCAAAGCTGATAAAGCAGATGGAGTGCAAAACACACTAAATAATGTGACCAAAATCACAGTCCTTTGACGAGACAGTGGTACTGTGCAAGATTGTCAGATACACTTGTTCATACTGAAAGAATAATCAAATATATGAATGTTCAAGCAGATTGGATAATGCATGTTTAATTCAGAACAACTTTTCCATTTATGGCAAGAGATCTGTTTAGTAGAGCCTATAGTTATTCTCAACAATAGTGTGTTAGGGCCAATAGTCATAGCTACACAGCAAAAAGTCCAGTGTTGATTCAACTCCCACAGAGTTGTTTTTAACACTTTTTCAGGGTTTATATAGGTCCACATGTAACAAAGGAGATCTTTGTTACTAAATTGAGAAATGTTTGTAAAGGTGATGCACTTTCTGCACTTTCTGCACTGTAGTCACTTTGCACTTTGATTTGAGGGCACGTATGTTTAATGTACTAACCTGTCCTTCTCTTGGTTTCTCCAGGGTGTTCAGGCAAAAGTTTGCCTGGGAGCCTGAGCACCATTTTTAAGGTTCCGGGAGAGACCAAGGGATGAGAAGGATGGGGGAAACTGGGTGGGGTTGAAGGTCTTTTTGTAGCTGGGTTGTGTTTTAATCAATGTGGTACTTATCATTTTTTGGTATTTGTTTTGATATGAGTAAATATTAAATATGATAGAAGTGTAGTATTATTTTTAAAGGTGTTCCTAAGAAGGAATATTTCTCATGATAATGAATGGTTTAGGCCCAATCATGGCAGCAAGGATAAAAGGCTGACTGTGGGCATTTAGTGAGTGCTGCTCGAGGGCTGAGGTACTGCCATTCATTCTCATGGGTGTTTGCCTTATTTTTATGTTTTTGTTAAAATAAATGGAAGATTGATTTAGACTGTACTCCTGCCTGAGTCATCCTTGCTTCATCCAACCGCTCAGTGGCTGTCCGTGTGACACCACACTCTTCAGAGTTAAATTAACACTCTCAAAATAGTTACGTTTTTAACACTGTATCAGAGTTGATTTTTTTTAACTCACAAAATGGTTAAATTAACACCGTGGGATTAAACAGTTAACACTGATCCAAGAACAAAAATTAACTACTTTGTTAGTGTTGGTTTAACACTTTCAAGGGTTATCTAATAAAAAAAAAGTTAATTATAATTAACCAGAATTGTAAAGTACCATAAAGAAAAACTAAAACAAGTTAATCAATTTTCAGAACTTCATTTCTGTAGCTGTTTCAGATATTTAAAATTGTGGTACAATGAACAAATATTCATTAGAAACTCCATTTTTTTTTTTAATTAAGCCTTTATTTAACCAGGTCGGTCCCATTGAGGTACAATGACCTCTTTTCCAAGAGAAGCCTGGCCAAGACAGCAGCCAAAAACAGTTACAATGACAAATAAACACAAACATACAAATCCACTTGAGCCCATATGAATTCCATATGAATTTTGAAAATCAAATGGCTCATGAAATCTTAGGTCAGGGATTTTGACAAGATGCCTTTCTTCACTATGAATTAAAAAAAATGAAAATGATCATCAAAAGTCTCTGTGAAAAGCTGTTTAGAGAACAAAAGAAAAGTATTGTCAACCAAAAGTATATCACTTATCTGACAAAACACTGGCAACTCATCTTGCACTGCACTACAAACAACAAGTCCAGGTCTGTATTCGATACCATCAACTCTAACCCAGCTAATTCAACAAACATCTTCTGATGAGATTATTTGAAGCATTTCATCACTGACCTCATCTTTCTGTGAAAATTATTTTAGAGGTCCATGTTCACTTTGTTTAATGGTTATTGTTTCCCAATTATAAGCTAGTGCCATCTGGTGCTTTTTAGCAAGTGATTTTGTTATATTTTTAAAGTTTTTAAAATAATCTTTAAACATTTTGTGTTTGGCCTCAAACCTCATGGACCACATATGTAACAGTGGACCTATTTTCCTGATAGAAGATGGATAGTGGATCATAAAATGATGCTTGGGTATTGTTACCTGAGAATTTGGATATCTTCTCAGTCGTAAGAATTATTATTAATGTGCACTGGTGATGCAATCTATTCAGTTGTTAAACAAGGCACTGACAAATGACGGAGGTGCAACATAGAGTTTATTCTCCAAGTCTGCATGCAAAATTCGGAGAGGTCATCACAGAACGCTGGATTGTTCAGAATGATAAAGACAGAAAGGCGGGCAGTTCATATAAACAACAAGTGGAAAAACACTGTCTAGACCTAACTTAGCTACTTGATGGGGACAACACCAAAACAACCGGTGGCCTCAAATAAGGCAGGATTTGAGGCAAAGAATCATGGCTTTAATTTATGCCACAGCATGACACAGCAGTTTTAGCAAGTTTAGGCCTCAGAATGAACACAGCATGAATTTTTAACATCACAATCCCTACTTTTGTTTTGGCAACTCATTTTCTTTGCATATATGAAAGCTTATCTAGATCACAGCAGTAGAGCGAGCGGTTCCCGCCCAAAGGGCACAGCCCACAATTGTGATCTTAACAGGGAATAATGGAGCGCAGTCTACTCTATTTAATGTGACCCTCTCGGCGGCCAAACACCCGTCCCCAGCTATGTTTCACGGGTTTGCAGCTCAGATTGGAATCAGTTGATTGATTGGCTAAAATGATTAAATGAAATGATTAAAGTCGTTAAATTTAGAGGTTGAATTTTGGATTTCACAATTTAGATTGTCAGATTCTGAAATAAGGGGAATGGCAAAAGACCCCTTAGAGACTAACTACTCTAGACTAGGCCAAAAACCCAGTGGGAAAAAAGGCTACATAACTATCTAAAGCAAAGAACATTCAATTCTCAGAAGCACCTGCAGGTGCACCACCCCAGTTGATGTCGGGGAAAGGATCAGATCTCTGATCACGCAAGAAAGATGTTGTCATTGCTTTTAGCATCATGTGGCGCAAACATGGAATCACACATAAAAATAAAATGAAAAACAGAACCAAAACAATCAGGAATGGAGTAAATACTTTCAAAAACACTGAGTACCAGAAGCCTGAGGTCACCCATGTCCACAGATCAAACCCCCAGGGCTCCACTGAGTCCCTGTGATGTTGCGTCTCCATTGTGACATCCCAAACCCCCTCTGAGGCTAAGGATGTACGGTTCAAAGGTTCAATCAAATGCCAAATCGTCAACCTGGTCGGCCAAATTTATAGTACCCCACCAAGGAACTAAACCCCCTAAGAACTTCGCCCCCACTGAGACGTGATTAACCTGAGACGAGACCTCAGGCTTGGATGAATCATGAATCAAAAATACCCACATGTGGAAGGAGTTTGGCAAGATAACACGTTCCACATCAACCAGGAGGCAAAAGTTGATAAACATGTTTGACGCAGACCCATATGTGCCATCGCAAGCATCCAAATCCATCTGAACTAGGGAACAGAACCATATCAGTAACACCCAGATTATTAAGCGGAGTGAGAAGCTCAGAGATATTCAAATATGTTAAGTAAGGGTGGAGACACTCCTCACTATCGTCTCGACGACGGACTCTGCACGTGGCATTCATAGTGCAGTGATTTTCAACCCTGGTCCTCGAGGCACCCTATCCAGCAGGTTTTAGATGTTTCCCCTTCTTCTTCACACAGAGATACAAGTGGCTGTGTCATCAACAGACTTGTTCAGACTTTGAGGGCAACCTGATAATGACCATTAATTAAAATCAGGTGTGTTGAAGCTGGGAAACCTCTAAAACCTGCTGGATAGGGTGCCTCGAGGACCAGGGTTGAAAATCACTGTCCTAGTGAGACCACAATCGCTTTTCAAGAAACCACCCACAAGGAGAACACGATCGAGAAAAACAAACAGGAGCTTCATAAAGTGTTGGATTTGTGGTAAACAAAGATGCAAAACTCTCTGATCCTGAGGTGGACCCATGGCATTTGAAAACCGTATTATAAACCCAGAATAATCAGGGATGGACACATTACATTTATTCAACTGGCTTGAGATGTTTGCAACCCTCAGGTGACCCTCAGCGTCTCGAGTCGCCCTCTTAATCCCCATGGTGAACGCCACTAACACCCCTAAAGTTTCCGCTCCAGTGAGCGGGAAAGGCGTGAGGGGAACCGAGCTATCAGCCGCCTGAGGTAAGGCTGAGCAAACATAACAGCTATTCGTCAACCCTAATCCTCGTGCCGATGCTACCATCGCCCGGTACCACCCGTTGTTACGGTAATCTAACCCGTTGGAGAGCAGGTTGCGACTTATGAAAGAACCACTCACATCCCGAGCAGACCGTGGCTGAGCAGGCTCCTGGTACATGAGAATGAAACCAAAAACACAGGAAAACAACATAAATACAATCAACATCCGGAACATATTCAGCCCATGACCCCCCGTTTCCCTCCGTTGTGGCAGGACCGGAGGTCCCATCGTCATCTTCTCGAGCAGCAGCCATGGGTGATGAATATGTGATGTAACAGTCTTTAATTGGAACACAACAGTCTTGAATGTATTGTATGAGTCTTCTTTCTCCTCTTCTTCTTGGTCTTCGAGCTCAGTGTGTGCGTGTGTCTGTGTAAGGGTGCAACCAGGCTTCAGATGCTCTAAAATATATTTTAAACATAGGCTTCTATATTTTTAACAGAAATAGCAACAACAGTAATATATATTAGTAAGAATAAGAATCAGACCACAACGGGATCCCTACGCCCAATGTTGCATTCAGTAGATCCATTGGTCCGTTCAGATCCCCCCCCCCCCACCCCCCCACCCTCTTCGACGCGATGTTCGGAGGTGCTGCTGAAGTCAGTTTGGAAACTGAAGAAAGCATGCAGTGCATTCAAGCAGCAAAACCAATGCTACAATGAATTCTGAAAAGGACTTTTGTGGGTATGTATGTTATACAGAGTTTGCAGTGTTTGTGTAGTATATTTATTTGACTGGAAATACGTGGATATACTTTATACATGTGCATACTGAATGAGTGAGACTTTTGCTTGCTCTATGAAGTTAGCGCGCTAAGCGGAAAAGTTAGCATAGCTAACTAACCACTTTGCCGAATTGCTTTCAATCTACAGAGGTTAGAGCAGGGGTGGGCAACTCGAGTCCTTGAGGGCCAGTGTCCTGCAAGTGTTAGATGTTTCCCTGCTTTAACACCCATGATTCACATGAATGGCTAATTAACAGTCTTGTGCAGACCTGGATGACAAGCTGATGGTGATCCATTCATTTGAATAAGGTGTGTTGTGGCAGGAAAACATCTAAGACATGCAGGACAGCGGCCCTCGAGGACTGGAGTTGCCCACCCCTGGGTTAGAGGATGAAACTAAAACACGATATATCACATTTCTTTGGCAAGAGTGGAAGTACTAGTGTGAAGAAAAGTGAGAATGTTGAGAAGCAGAACCCCGATGTAGAAGAAGTACCGGTATGCAGTGAGGATGAGTCCAGGGTGAGAACAGGGACAGAAGGTGCAGACGATGAATCAAGAATTCCTGGGCCTGCAGGTAACATTCAGCTACTGAATTGGATGATGAAGACATCAGTAGTAGAAATCCATTGATCTTGCTGTTGTGCATTAAGTGTTAAATTAGCCATTATGAAATGTTACAAACAATAGGTTGGATGTTTCTTCCTTCTAATAGGTCATGTTGATTTATATGCTTGAACCAGATGTAAATACGTGTAGGCAAAATCCACAAACCATGGCTTTGACTATGAGGGAAATGCTGCCTCCTGTTCACTTATATGGAATTCTTAGACATTAGAAATACCTATTGAATATGGAATTCTTCACAAGAGCTTACAACTGATGCTAGTAGTAATGTAACAATGAGTATGTTATTTTACCTTGTCATTACTTAATGTTTTCAAAGTTAAACTGGTGTCTACTCTTCCCGTGTAAAGAATATTCTTCTTCTATTTTCTTTAAATAAATAACACTAATTTCCTCTCTCATGTTGTTTATTCTAGACATATCCCAGTCAAGAGCAGAAGGACCCAAGCAGCCACAACTGAAAGTCTTCCCTTGGACCCTTCTAGGCAGCCAGAGAAGGAGCTTCATGAAAGAGTGGTACTCTGGCCATAAATGGCTGGAGTATTCCCAAAGTAAAGATGCTGCCTTCTGTTACGCCTGTCGGCATTTCGGTCTTCCCTCTGCAAGAGATTCTGCATTTACAGCAGAGGGATTTAAGCACTGGAACGGAGTAAGATCCTCCGTTCTTACTCCGACGGAGGATTTGCTGCACATGCAAAGTCAGAGTCCCATAGAACTGCCATGATGGCCTGGAAAGACTATGAGAAAATGCCAAAGAGCATATGTGCTTCCCTGAGCACAGGGAATGAAAAATTAATTAAAGAGAACCGTGAATATGTGAAAGCTATAGGTGAGGCCCTACTTCTAACTGCAACTCAGAATATTGCTCTGAGGGGTCATGATGAGACACATGGTGAAAACAAAGGAAATTTCCTAAGTATAATGGAGTTGTTGGGCAAACATGATAAACTGGTGGAAAGAAAAATGACAAGCCAAAGGAATGCCACTTACCTGGGTCATGCAACTCAAAACGAAATGTTGGACTGCTTAGCCAAAATTGTGCATAACTCTATCATTAATGAGGTTACTCAAAGTGAGTCCTTTAGCATTATGGTTGATGAAACTAAAGACAGTAGCAAGAAGGAGCAGATGTCCTTTGTCATCAGGTACTACTATAATGGGTCTATAGTGGAAAGTTTCCTGGACTTTGAAGCTGCAGAACGCCTGGAAGCTGGATCACTTGCACAAAAAGTTACCCAGCTAATGCAAAAGTATAGGCTTGACTACAGACACAACTTAGTCGGGCAAGCATATGATGGGGCCTCAGTTATGAGTGGTAAGAACACGGGAGTGCAGGCACGCATTAAAAACAGGCCCCATTGGCATTCTATGTACATTGCAATGCACACTGTTTGAACTTGGTGTTAGTTGACACAGTTAAATCTCTCAACGAGGTCAACTGTTTCTTCTCACTAATGCAAAAGTGTGCAAAAATGTATCAGGGACCACCGAGAGAGCTGCAGCGATTGAAACCCGGTGGGCATGCAGATACAATGCCTGCAAAGCTGTTAAAGATAGGCTGCCTGCCATAATGTGCCTACTGAAACAACTCTCGGAGGAGAGAAATGGGGATAGGTCCATTGATGCTAGAGGTCTTCTTGCACAAATTGATGTAAGGTTTATTGCCCTCCTCCTCACACTGACTCGTGTTTTTGGTGATATTAAGACACTTTCAGATGCTTTACAGTCACCACAATTGAATTTGGGAGTAGCAGTAACCCTTGTCGATTCAGTTGTTAATGCACTGAACAGTTACATAGAAGACTCCGCCTTTGATGAAGTATGGGCCAATGTCCTGACTCTTGCTGATGAATGCAGTGTCAATGCTGGCACAACAGGGCATCAAGTTCTAGGCTAGAGGGGCATTACTTATCCTTACCAATTGCTCAGAGGCAGGTAAACATGAATAAGGAGTCTTTTAGGACAGGCTCATTTCTTCCGATTCTGGACACGCTTGTCTCAGAAATGAATAAAAGATTCTCTAAAGAAAACTGTGTGATTATGGAAGGGATAGGCGCTTTGAATCCTGCCAGCCCCCACATTTTCGAGAGAGCGAGAGAAGGCTTTTTTTGCCTTTTGCCTTGCAATATCAGTGTATTGTGGATGATCTGGATCACGAAATTCCTCAACTGAAAAGAGTATTGCAGAGGAAAAAAGAGTCTGGTGGTGATATACCATCAAATTTATTAGAGCTCACATTTTTTCTTGAGCCATATGCAGAAGTTTTCACCGAAATGTTCAAAATCTGCAAGATTGCAATTGCTTTACCTGTAAGCACAGCAGCATGTGAGCGCAGTTTTTCGGTTTTAAAATTAATCAAGATAGTGCTGAGAAATTCAATGACCGATGAAAGGCTGAGTAACTTGGGATTGCTCAGCATTGAATCTAGGAGGTCAAGGGCACTCAGGGCACTCAGTGTCAACAGAAAACTTTAGCAAGCAGTTCTTCTCTGCAAAGAGCCAAGGACAGAGGAAAAAAAATGTGATGTGTTATCAGTATTTGTAGTTCTTGTCCAGATGGCATCACTCCGCTGTCGGTGCCTCCCACGCTTCCAGCACGCTGCTGGACTGCTGAACACTGCTGCAGATTGTCTCACCACATTGAAGACGGACAACAGAGCCCCCATCTCGTGTCGGCCGTCCGCTGTTGCTGTTGGGCTGAGAGACAGTGTTATGCACAGATTTATGCAGACATAGGGCAGGAATTCACCTCAGTTCAATGCCGTCCTCGCCTGCGTTAGGCGTCAACATGAGCGGACTCAGGAACAGCTGAGTCTCTGGGGCGCGCAGGAGGAACTCTCTCCCCCGCACATCTCCGGGCCTCCGAGACAGTTAACTCCTAAAAACTTCCCGGGGTGAAGCAGATGTGCAGTTGTCATGTGTATATGCCGTACACATGAGAGCAAAGAGTTAATGCGCTTCGCACATGCGCAAACACCGTCATGGACCATCGAGAACGCGCATCATCAGAAAGCCTGTTGCTGGAATTAATAATCTTTAATCCAAGTTCACACACTTGTCTGCCAAGCCCGACCATATCTGGCTCTCATATCACCAAAGAGATATCCCTCCAATACCACCGTCTCTCTCTGCTTTGAACCAGCCTGTCCCATGTCGCCCAACCACTCCGTTTCACACCAGAAAAAACTCCGGTCCAACACTGTCCGCGAGCCCGCTTCCCTGACTCCGGGATCCCGTTTCCACCCACATGACTCGGTCGTCACCGAATCGCGGCACTGCTGCTCAAGTGACCTTTAATCTTTCTTCCAGTTGCTCTTTAATACCTCCAGGTCCCCACTTGTTTTTTTCTTTTTTTCTTTTTTTTTTAAAATTTGACTCTCCACATCCGGGACCAGACAACAACGGCGTCGGAGGTAGGTCACCCCTCTGTCTCAACAGGTGCTACCCACACGGTGCACACCTGCAGCCTGACCACTTGTCAGTAATATCAGGGAAAAACAATGGCGCTCCACAGCAGGACCGGCACCAACATCGACAGATAAACTGATGTGCTTGCGACCCAATGGACACAGAAACAGACAAGCGGCAAACAGGCGCACGGGCACAGAGTCAGAACCGCACAGGCAAAGGCAGGCAGGGAAAACACAACCAACACACAAAAACTTCACACTGCTCCGTCGCAGGCCAGCGAATTAAAGGGACAAAAATCACACTCACCAGAGCACAGTGGTTCCGTCCGAATTCTGCTAATGTCCCCGACCAGCCGCCACGGATCACCCCTTCACGAGGCCGGATTTCCAATGCTAATGAACTTGCGGCCAAGAGGAGCTAAGTCTCCCCCGATCCAGGACCGTTGTGGATGACCAGCAGACAAAGCACAGAAAACAAACCTGAAAATGAGCAAAAACCCAGGGACGCCACTGTTACCTAAGAATTTGGATATCTTCTTAGTCGTAAGAATTATTATTACTGTGCACTGGTGATGCATTCTATTCAGTTGTTAAACAAGGCACTGACAAACGACGGAGGTGCAAAACGGAGTTTATTCTCCAAGTCTGCATTCAAAAATTCTGAGATGTCATCACAGAACGCTGGATTGTTCAGAATGACAAAGAGAGAAAGGCAGGGAGTTCATCTAACACCAAGTGGAAAAAAACACAGTAACCTTGGGATCTGTCTAGGCCTAATTTAGCTACTTGATGGAGACAACACCAAAACAACTGGTGGCGTCGAATGAGGCAGGATTTGAGGTGAAGAGTCATGGCCTTAATTTGTGCCACAGCATGACACAGCAATTTTAGCAAGTTTAGAATCAGAATCAGAATCAGATTTATTGTCGTCACTGAGCCAGCGTCCCAACACAGTGAAATGTGTTTTCCCAGTACACCGTCCAAGAGAACATACAGAAAACAAACAACAACATATGGACAGGAGTCAACGGTGCTTGGGGCAGCAGCCATGAACAGCGCTTCTACCCTTGCCAGAGAGTAGTACACTCAAGCACACCACAAGCACACCACAAGCACACTCAGTATGCTCCAGTATGCCCATAGCATGCCCAAGTACATCACCCTCCGGCTAGGGCACTTTTATCAGAAGAAAATATGATCACATGGGGAGAGGAGGGGGAGAGGGTAAAAAAGGTGTCTCACACAGCAGTTATCACAACAGTTAATCATGAATTTTTAACATCACAGTTTTTTTTTTTCCATTCGGAGTGCCAATGCCTTGCTTATGATTTTTGTGTCCAATTTTTGTGTCCTTATCGAAATGGAAAATTACAGCAACCCGTAACCTTGTAAAACCTTGTGATCTGTCTAGACACAAGCTCAGCGACTTGATAAAGACAACAATCCTGTGACCTAAAATGAAGCAGGTTTAGAGGCAAAAAGTCATGGCCTCCGGGCCGTTAGGACTAAGGATGCATTTTTTAACATCACAATCCCTACTTTTGTGTTTGCACCTCATATTTTTTTGCATACATGAAAGCTTATCTAGATCACAGCAGTAGAGTGAGCGGTTCCTGCCCCAAAGGGCACAGCCCACAATTGCGAGCTAAACAGGGAATAATGGTGCGCAGTCTACTCTATTCGATGTGACCCCCTAGGCGGCCAAACACCCAGTCCCCAGCTATGCACACGGGTTTGCAGCTCAGATTAGAATCAATTGATTAATTGGCTAAGTGATTAATGAAATGATTCAATTTGGGTTTTGAATTTTGGATTTTCACAATTTAGGTTGTCAGATTCCGACAATAAAGGGAACGGCAAAAGACCCCTTAGGACTATCTACTCTGGACTAGGCCAAAAACCCAGTGGGAAAAAAAGGCCACACAACTGTCTTAAGCAAAGAATACTTCAGTTTTCAGCAGCACCCGCAGGTGTACCGCCCCAGTTAATGTCGGGGAATGGATCAGGTCTCTGATCATTCAAGAAAGATGTTGTCATTGCTTTTAACATCATGTGGCGTATACATGGAATCACACATAAAAACAAAACAAAAAACAGAATAAAAATGAACAGGACTGGAGTAAATACTTTCAAAAACACCCAGTGCCAGGGGCCGGAGGTCAGCCACGTCCACGGATCAAACCCCCCAGGCTCCGTTGAGTCCCTGTGACGCTGCGTCTGCAGCAACGAATTCAGGTGTGAGATGACGTGGGTCATGTTATCAGTAATATCAGGCACAAAGGTGCAGCAGCTGTCTCCTACGACGTGACAAACACCGCCGTGGGCAGCTAGCATCATGTCTAAGACCATGCGATCCTGTAGCTCCACGTTACGCAGGGCCTGGACCTCCGTGGTGACACCACTAAACCCCTCAGATGCTAAGGCTGTAAGATTTTCCAGATCAACCGCCAGATCGTCAAGCTGATGGGCCAGGTTTACGGTTCCCCACCAAGGAAGTAAACCCCCTACAAATTTCGCCCACACCGAAACGAGATTGACCGCACGCTTCGAAATCTTCAAAACAGAGAGGGTGGAGTAGTAATGGGGATAATGAGCATGATGATGAGTCAACGAATCATAAATACCTACATGTGGAAGGAGTTTGGCAAGATAACACGTTCCACACCAACCAGGAGGCAAAAGTTGATAAACATGTTTACCACAGACCCACACATGCCGTCGCAAGCATCCAAATCCATCTGAACTAGGGAACAGAACCTGAGGATTATCAGTAACACCAAGATTACTAACCAGAGTGAGAAGCTCAGAGATATTCAAATATGACAGGTAAGGGTGGAGACACTCCTCACTATCGTCTCGCCGTCGGACTCCGCACGTGGCATTCCTAGTGAGACCACTAACACTTTTCCCCAGAAGCCGCCCACGAGGAGAACACGATCGAGAGAAACACACAGGAGCTTCATACAGGGTTGGATTTGCGGTAAAAAAAGATGCAAACACTTTCTGATTCTGAGGGGGACCTGCTGTGTTTGAAAACCGGATTATGAACCCAGAATAATCAGGGATGGACACATTACACTTATTCAACAGGCTCGAGGTTTTGTTTGCTACCCTCAGATGACCCTCAGCGTCTCAAGTCGCCCTCTTAATCCCCATGGTGAACGCCACTAACACCCCTACGGTTTCCGCTCCAGTGAGCGGGAAAGGCGTGAGGGGAACTGCGCTTTCAGCCGCCTGAGATAAGGCTGAGCAAACATAACAGCTATTTGTCACCCCCACTCCTCGTGCCGAGGCTACCATCGCCCGGTACCACCCGTTGCTACAGTAATCTAACCCCTTGGAGAGCACATTGCGACTCATGAATGACCCGCTCACATCCCGTGCAGACCGCGACCGTGGCTGAGCAGGCCCCTGGCACAGGAGAATTAAACCAAAAACACAGGAAAATAACACAAATGTAATTAACATCCGGAACATATTCAGCCCATGACCCCCCCCCCTCCGTCGTGGCAGGACCAGAGGTCCCGTCGTCGTCTTCTCGAACAGTGGCTTGAATGTATTGTATGTGTCTCCTCCTGTTATGTTGAAATTTGGGCATATCTCACTCAAAAGCATACACTCAAATTCAACCATAATTGTGTTCCGGTGATGCAGCCAATTCGGTTATTAAACAAAGCACTGACAACCTGACGGAGGTGCAAAGCGGAGTTTTATTCTCCAAGTCTGCATGCAAAATTCAGAGAGGTCATTACAGAATGCTGGATGGTTCAGAATGACAAAGTATCAGTAGGGAACAGTTGTCTTTAAAGATCACAGGAAAAACATCAGGACCTTGGATAATTCTCTAGACGTCAAACTCGGCAGACTCGTTGGAGCCTGAACGATAACAAAACTGTGGCCTTCGAACACGCAGGAATCGAGACCAGAGGTCATGGACTCATGACACAGCACTTTAGCTCAAAATGCAATCTTTAACATAACAATCTCTACTTTTGTTTTTGCACCCCATTTTCTTGGCATATATGAAAAGCTTATCTAGATCACAGCAGTAGAGCACACTGTTCCCGCCCAAAGGGGCCTGCCCACAACTGTGAGCTAAACAGGGAATAATGAAGCGCAGTCTACTCTATTGAATGTGATCCCTCTAGTGGCCAAACACCCGTCCCCAGCTATGTTTCACAGGTTTGCAGCTCAGATTGTAATCAGTTGATTTGTTAAAATGATTAAAGTGATTAAATTTAGAGTTTGAATTTTGAATTTTAGTACAATTTAGATTGTCAGATTCCGAAAATAAGGGGAACGGCAAAAGACCCTAGAGACTGTCTACTCTAGACTAGGCCAAAAACCCAGTGGGAAAAAAGGCCGCAAGGCTATCTAAGCAAGAACATTCAGTTCTCAGAAGCACCCGCAGGTGCACCCCCCAGTTGATGTCGGGGAACGGATCAGACCTCTGATCATGCAAGAACAATGTCAAGTCATTGCTTTTAGCATCATGCGGCGTAAACATGGAATCACACATGAAAATAAAAACAGAACCAAAACAAACAGAAATGGAGTAAACACTTTCAAAAACATTGAGTAACAGGAGCCTGAGGTCAGCCATGTCCACAGATCAAACCCCCAGGGCTCCGCTGAGTCCCTGTGGTGCTGCATCTCCATTGTGACATCCCAAACCCCCTCTGAGGCTAAGGATGTAAAGTTCAAAGGTTCAATCAAACGCCAAATTGCCAACCTGGCCGACCAAATTCATAGTACCCCTCCGAGGAACTAAACCCCTAAGAACTTCGCCCCACTGAGACGCAATTAACATGAGGCTAGACCTCACGCTTGGAAACAGATAACAGGGATAATTAACTAATTATTAACTAATAATTTAACATGATGATGAGTCAACGAATCATAAATACCCATAAAGAAGTTTTGATAAACCTGAGAATTATTAGTAACATCCAAATTATTAACCTAAATGAGAAGCTCAGAGATATTTAAAGATGACAAGTAAGGGTGGAGACACCCCTCACTATTATCTCGACGTTGAACTCCACATGCGGCCTTCCTAGCGAGACCACAAACGCTTTTTCCCAGAAGCCGCCCACGAGGAGAACACGAACGAGAAAACAACAGGAGCTTCACAAAGTGTTGGACTTTATGAAGGACTTGCTGTAAACCAAGATGTAAACGCTCTGATCCTGAAGCTGAGTTACAACATTTGAATTTCGTATTATAAATCAAATACCCGAATAGTCAGGAATGGACACGTCTCAAGCAGATCATGGCTGTCGCACATGTTCCTGGCACATGAGTATGAAACCAAAAACACAGGAAAATGATAACATAAAACATAAATGAATAAACAACATAAATGAAACAAAACCCATATTATAGTCATATTTCATATTACATTCACCCCCTCCCGGACCCCCCCACTCCCCCATCGTGGAAGCCTTGGAGGATCCATCTTCTTCTTGATCAGCAGTGTGGGATGAAGAATATGTGATGTAACAGTCTCTGGTTGGAAAAACATCAGTCTCTCTTTTCCTCTTTTTTTTTATTTTCTAGTACCTCCTTCCTGTCCAAGCTCAGGTGTGTGTGTGTGCGTGTATGTGCATGTATGTGTACGTGTATGTGTGATCAGAGGTACAAACAGGCTCCAGAAGCCTGAGATACCAAGGAACCTGGGGGTCCAGCAGCCAGAAGCTGGATCAGGAACTGTTTGCAGGGGCAGGTGTGAGTCCAGGTCGCCCGCTCCGCTATGTTAACAGCAGTGTGGGTCGTTAGCAGAACCTGGAAAAGACCATTCCACTGCTCCGTTCCTCTAGCGCCTCTGAAGCAGGTCTCGCATCAGGACCCACTCTCCTGGCTGAGTGCTGTGCAGGGTCCACTGGCTGGTACAGGCTGGGCACCGTCACCTGTGAGTTAATCTGTGTCAATATAGAGTGCAACTCAATACGACAACACAGAATTCTCACACAATTCAGATGAAGGAAGGAAACACTCATCTGGTGTGTCCACTCTGCCAAAGAGGATCTCGAACGGACTCAGAGTAGCCCCCGATCGCACTCGCCTCCTCAAGTCCACAGCACGACAGGTAGCCTCCAGAACCTTCAGCCAAGACAACCCTGTTCCTGCACAACACTTTACCAGCTTAAACGTCAAGACACCATACTCCCTCTCAACAGCACCCCCACTGGCAGGATGGTAGGCACAGTGTCACCTGAGGTCAAACCCCAGAACCTCCCCTACCTGCACCAGGGCTTTGTTAACAAAATGAGTGCCGTTGTCACTGGAGATTTCAGATGGAATTCCCACCGTGGCAGGATCTCCTTCAGCCAAGCCTCTGCCACTGTGGAGCTGACACCCTTAGAAAAGTTAAAAACCTCAACCCACTTTAAGACGTGTCAACAACAACCAAACAATATTTCTTTCCCTCACAAGGAGAGAGTTCAATAAAATCTAGCATGATGTACTCAAACAGTCTGTCAGATGCCAGCGGCATCCTCACTCCCCCTCCCGCGTCGTGGGCAGCACAGATCACGCAGGACTGGCAGAACCTCTGCGCACAAGAGGAAAAACCTCTCGTGAACCAGTATTTAGCCAAGGTCGACAGCATGGCCCCCTGGGGATGCGTGGTCCAGCCCGTGCGTTAGCCTAGCAAAGTGGGAAGAAAAATGCTTAGGCAAACACGGCCTTGAGTCACCTGCACGCCACACGCCATCACCCAGACCACAGCCGTCCCGCTGCCACAACCGTTTCGTTTCTCAGCCGGGGAGGAGAAAGACTGCATCGCACGAAGCCACTGCAGAGACGAGAGAATAGTTAACAGGAGAACGAGCAGCCACCTTCGCAGCCGCATCTGCATGAGCGTTGCCTGCGGAAATACGATCAGGCCCGTTAACATGAGCCGGACATTTACATACAGCTACGGAACTGGGCAGGAAGATGGCCCCCAAGAGAGCATCCACCTTCATGACAAACACCAAACCCATACCTGCTGTCCGTGTAAATCGTGACGCTCTACCCCTTCGCCAATCTGCATGCTTCAGTCAAAGCCACTAGTTGAGCTGCTTGGGCCGAACAATGATGTGGAAGCGAGCCAGAATCTCATTAATCACAGCCACACAATCGTGAGGTACGCTGTCCTCTGGACCTGGCATGAAAGTGGCTGGATTTAATACAGTCAAAATAAAAAAGAACTGTTTCAGATGGAATTGAACAGTTAAAGGCAACTGTTTAGTACCAAACCCACCTAGCAGCAGACAAATGTGACGTTTTCTGCTCCAACAGTGTCATAGACACGGCATGTGGTACCCAAAGAGTCAAAACAGCATAACTTACCAGACCACGTGAGCATAGACAGCTTTCTCAGCAGCAGCCACAGCTCACAAACAACGTGGAGATCCACGTTGGATCTGGATCCAGCTTACCAGAAAAATAAGCCACAGGCTTCATGTTCCTGTAACAGAACAGATGTCATTCCTGCCAGTGGCCATCACACTATACAACCAATCACTTTAAATCTGTAAAATCTATAGTATCTCTATATGTCCGTTTAACCTAGGTTACTTTCTCTCTTTTTTTCTTTTACTATTAGACAGGGTATTTTGATAATCTCTTATTTGTAATTTTTGTACATTGGATTTGCACACGTGGGCCAGAGTTATTTAGTCTATTTTGTTATTCTTATATATTTAATTCTTGGTAAGGTGTAGTATTTAAAGTGTTAATTTACTTATTTTATATGTAGAGACTAATGTTTTTATATCCCTTTAACCGATGCAACGGTCTTTTATAGGATGAACAATGGCGGCAGCAAAACATTTTCATTGCAGTTGCTTAGGGGTTGCTAAACAGTTGTATGGAATTGCTGGACAATTTAATTGCAATACCAATTAAATAGCATAAATATGGATATGTATGTCATGTATGTCACCGGCCTCCTCATTCTAATCAGCGCTATCTGAAACTAGCGCACATGCCATGAAACAGATAAAAAAATCAATTTGAAGTTCGTTATTATAATTTTACCATATAGTCATGCCGCTTTTCACAGCAGTGAGAAATGTACATTAACAGCCTAGACTACAAATCATTTAACAATAACCTGTTCATCACATTTTAACCAGTTAATATTCACATAGGTTCACATCAGTAGGATCTGGCAGACTTACGCTTCAACAGCCTCCATTTTGATGTCACTTTCCTAACGGCCCGGTTTTTTATTTCCCAAGCTGACTTCGCGTGACCCCTGCAGGCCAGCTCTCATCATTTTTAATTGTCTTCCTTCTATTTTAATTTAAAGCAAAAACACATGAAATTAATTTTAAATTAAATTGTCACCATTTTTACTTTATTTAACACAATTAAGATTTTCATTTTTAATAGTCTCCATTCTTGGGGTTGCTTTGAGGTTGCCAAGCCATATTTTGAGGTTGCTATAGCAACTGCAAGCTACCCCCCTGCACCGCCCCTGAGGATGAAGCACTGCAACAAAAGAATTTCCCGCAAGGGAAATTCTTTAAGGGAATTAAAGCATTTAATTCGCATTAAATTAAATTTATTAATCCGCAAGGGATCAATAAAGTATTTTCAATTCAATTCAATTCAAACACCTGACAATAAGAACCCATCCCTACAAAGGACATCACCTGTTTCTGTTCACAGCAACCTTGACACAGACAGGTGAATGTCCAAGGTTCACCCTGTAGGTCGAACACCGGAAAAACATTAGCCAAATCGACAACAGAAAACCATTTAGCTGAACTAGGAAGCCTGTCCGAACCGCCACTCTGTTGGCTGGACATTTTCACAATTCTTTTTTGATAGGGAAAAAGTTTGGATAGGAGAATCAGGGCATGGACAATCACACCTGCAGCGTGCAAAGATCTAAAAACAGGTGTAACTCCCATCACTGCCTCCTCTGTCAATATTGTTGAAATACTGTTGGATATTATTGCTGACACAGTCTAACATCAGATTTTTTGAGTGATCACAACCGGTTCGACATTCTTGATCAAACCTACATCGCATGGACCTTGTGCTCATAACGTCGTCGTTGTAACGTTCTGGAATGTTGGTAATTGGCCCAATTCACGATCAGCAGGCAGAAACCCACATCGCCCTCCAGGTGAACACAGCGCGACACGTGATCACCTAGAATGAAACAACACACGATATGCATTTCTGTCTGCACTGTAAAAAAAACAGTAGGGTCTCCTGCTCTCGCACAGTCAGTCAAAGGAGCCCACGTTGTCGTCCAAGCACTTCGAGAGTCGGAGTCGTCTGAAACATTCACACTCCTGCAGACAACACATAATACAACAATCACAAGCAGTTACCAATTTCCCTGACTCAGAGTCAGTGCCACTGGCACGCACTACAATGCGTAGACCAGTATAATATTGTGATTTCAGTTTCTTATTTTACCATGTTCCTTCTTATAAACATAAAATAGACAAAAACACACAAAAAAAATGGTTATTGTTGTTGGCAGAGGAATGGACAAACCAAGTGATCTTCATCTTCATCTTAATTACCTTGAGGCAGAATTTACAAATTAATTAACTTCGGTATGGATGCAGTCCATTAGCAAGGTGACTGAGGAATCAGAGACAGGCAAAATTATTTGAGGCAAATATTATGACTGAAATGACTAATTCTTGGATCATAAATTGAATTGGTGAAAAGGTGTAGTACCTTTTTCCAGACACGCAGTGTCGACAGAAAACTTTAGCAAGCAGTTCTTCATTGCAAAAGAGCCAAGGACAGAGGGAAAAAATGTGTTGCGATGTCTTATCAGTATTTGCATTCTTGTGTATCAGTACGTGTGGTAATGACGTGTCACCTGGCCCCACCCCCTCGTCCACGGCAGAGTCCAGATGGCGTCACTCTGTCAATCCGCTGCCGGCGCCACCCACTTTTCCAGCCCACTGGCGAACTGGTGCACAATGTCCCACCACATTGAAGACGGACGTCAGAGCCCTCATCTCTGACCAGATCCACACGGCTGTGTCGGCTGTCCGCTGTGGGGCTGAGAGACATTTGTTATTCACAGCAAATCAGTTCAGTTCCTCCAAACGTGAGCACGCACAGGCTCCAGCTGCAGCAGTCTCTGGTCACGCGCGCAGCAGGCGAGTCTCCCCCGCACGTCTTCAGCGCAGCGTTTTTGGGGAAACAGTTAACTCCCAGAACTTCTCGGGGTGAAGCAGATGTGCAGTTGTCATGTTGTATCTGCTATGTACACGCGAGTGAAGGGTTAAGCCAGATTAGGGTAAGAAAGGGAGAAGAAATGAAAGAAGAAGGCCAGTCAAACTCCGCACGCGGAACTTACTGCGCCAGACAGTTTTCCCAATCAGTCTGATAACACTGTTACATAGAAACTCCTAAAATGTCTAAATTTCTGAATGAACAGATTTGCCCCATTCCCAAAAAACTACAGTGCCTCTGGTTCCCCAGTGCTTGCTCAGACCGCAGCGCCTATCTGTCTTCTTTTTTCCCTTTAACCGCTGCTTCTTCGCGTCGCGCACGCGCAAGGTCTCCCCAGATCATCGAGAACGCACATCGTCAATAATCTTTAATTCATGTTTGTACACTCAACTGCCAAACTTCATAACATCAAACAGGTAATCATCTAAAGCCATAGCCTATTGCTTTAACCAGCATCATACTTTAAATCAGGAATTATTCCTCAAACAGCCCGCCCCCATGAGCCCAGCGCCTCCGTCCGGTCCAAATACAACTAAAACTTTTTTTTTTTTTTCTTTTTCTTCTTTAAGACTTAAGTCCGCAACTGCCTCATTACTACTTCTCAAATCACTTCTGGTTCCGAGATCTCGTACTCTTGCATTAGATCCAATCGTCATCGGATCGCAACTGCTTACGTTCCATCCACTTTGTCCAGCCAGTACAAAGTGATGGAATCAATATTTCCCACTTCTGTCGTGAGGCACTCACAGCACACCTCGAGCAGCCTAGCTCACCGGCTAGTAACACCAGAAGACGGCAGTTTCGACAGGCTGTCCAACGACACCTGTACGAGGGGTTGGCACTCAATCAGCGACAGAAAACTCCGGTGCACAGTCTCCCCACGGACCACAGACCCATAGACGAGGCAGTGTGGCTCACAGGGCACAGAACAGCTCAGAAAACACCATGCAGCCGAAAACAACACAAAACAAACACCCGGGGTACCCCAAACAGACAAAACTCCGCACCGCTCTGCTGCAGCTCAGTAATCAGACAGACAAAATAATTTCCACTCACCAGAACAGTGGTCCGTTCGTTCGTCCGACTTTGTCCCCGTCCAGTCGCTACGGTTGTCCATCACGAGACCGGATTCCTCAAAACCTACGGAATATTTCGGCCGAAAAGAGCTTTCTCTCACCGATCAGGACCGCAGCGAGTGGAACCAGCAGACAAAGCACAGAAAAACAAGTTAAAAAATCCAGGGACGCCAACTGTTATGTTGAAATTTGGGCATATCTCACTCAAAAGCATACACTCAAATTCAACCATAATTGTGTTCCGGTGATGCAGCCAATTCGGTTATTAAACAAAGCACTGACAACCTGACGGAGGTGCAAAACGGAGTTTTATTCTCCAAGTCTGCATGCAAAATTCAGAGAGGTCATTACAGAATGCTGGATGGTTCAGAATGACAAAGTATCAGTAGGGAACAGTTGTCTTTAAAGATCACAGGAAAAACATCAGGACCTTGGATAATTCTCTAGACGTCAAACTCGGCAGACTCGTTGGAGCCTGAACGATAACAAAACTGTGGCCTGCACGCCACACACCATCAACCAGACCACAGCCGTCCCGCTGCCATAACCATTTCTCAGCCGGGGAGGAGAAGGACTGCATCGCATGTAGGGATGCGAACACATCGTCTCCCATCTGGGGTGCCACTGCAGAAACGAGAGAATAGTTAACAGGAGAACGAGCAGCCACCTTCGCAGCCGCGTCTGCACGGGCATTGCCTGCAGAAATCAGATCAGGCCCATTAACATGAGATGGACATCTGCACACAACAATGGAGGTGGGCAGGAGGATGGCCTTCAAGAGAGCGTCCACCACCATGACAGACCCCAAATCCATACCTGCTGTCTGTATAAATCGTGACACTCTTCCCCTTTGCCAACCTGCATGCTTCAGTCAAAGCTACCAGTTCAGCTGCTTGGGCCGAACAGTGATGTGGAAGCGAGCCGGATGCCAGAATCTCATGGTCTGACACGACCGCAAATCCCACCCTGTTCCTTCCTGTACGCTCATCTCTGAACGCCGAGCCGTCCACGTACAGAATTAAGTCCGGATTCACTGTCATGAACCCCCCCCCCCCCCCCCCCCCTCACTGTTTGCGTGAAAGGGCGCATGGGATCCGGCAGGCCCAGGGCAGGTGCAGTCTGTTTCAGCTTTTTGAAGGCCTCTTCCGCCTCAGGTGTCCAACTGACCTCATCGTGTGCAGCCAGCCCTCGTCCATGGATGAGGAGGCCAACGGAGCCTCGAGCTCTGCATAGCCTACGATAAACATCCGACAGTAAGAACACATGCCCAGAAAAGACATCACCTGTTTCTTTGTGAGGGGCCTGGGAACACGCTGGATGCCCTCCATCCGCTTCGGTGATAACGATCTGCCATCAGCTGAAATAGAATGACCCAAGAATTTTACCTGCTGCTTCACATACTGCAACTTAGACAGGCTGGCCTTGTGGCCCTCCTTCGCCAGGTGCTGAAGGAGGGCGGCTGTGTCGGTCTCACACTGTCGCGTGTGGGCACGCCAACAACACATCATCAGTGTATTGCAGCATGACTGTCCCAGGGGACAAGGTCAGAGGTTCAAGACTGCGTCTCATAGCAGCGTTGTAGATCTTTGGTGACTCACAGTAGCCTTGACAGAGCCAGGTGAAGGTCCAAGCCTCGCCTTTAAAGTTGAAGGCAAACCAGAACTGGCTGTCAGGATGGACAGGAACACTGAAAAATGCATTAGCCAAATCCACAACAGAAAACCATTTAGCTGAACTAGGAATCTGTGAGACTATAGTGTATGGGTTTGGAACTATTGGGTCCCGGGCCTGCACAGCCTTGTTGATGGCCTGCAGGTCCTGCACGAAGCGCCACTCCGTCGGTTGGCCCTTTTCATGACTCTTTTTGATAGGAAAAATCGGTGTTCAAGCGGGAGAATAATGGCACGGGATAATCACACCTGTGGCGCGCAACAAATAAAAAACAGGTGTAATTCCCGCTACCGCCTCCGCTTTTAACGGATACTGTTGCTGACATGGCCTGAAATCAGATTTTGGTGTGATCACAACCGGTTTGACATTTTTAATTAGATCCACATCGTGTGGACCTTTTGCCCATAATGTCGTCGGGACGTCCTGGAGCGCAGGTATCTGGCTCATCTCGGCATAGGTCAGCAGGCAGAAGTCCATATCGTTTTTCAGGTGAACACAGCACGACGCGTGGACGCCTAGAATGAACGACATACGATTTGCATTCCTGTCTGCACTGTAAAACACAGTAGGGTCAGGCGTCGCCTGCCAGTCACCTGCCTTCACACAGTCAGTCACAAAAGTCACAGGTCAGTCACAGGTCAAAGCCCCTTGAGAGCGCCACATGTGGGCGGAGACACCTAAAACATTTGCATCCTTCTGCAGGCAAATCATAATGCACATCAGAACAATCACAAGCAGTGAACAACTCTTCCTGACTCTGAGTCAGGGCCACTGGCCAGACCAGTATAAATACAGTGATTCAGTTTCTTCTTTCACTATGTTCCTTCTGATAAACATAAAATAGACAAAAACACAAAGGATTGGTTGTTCTTGACAGAGGAATGGACAAACGATTGACCTTCATCCACATCCAGCTTAATTACCTTGAGGCAGAATTTACTAATTAAGTTAAACACTTAACTTCGGTATGGATGCAGTCCACTAGCAAGGTGACTGAGGAATCAGAGACAGGCAAAATTATTTGAGGCAAATATTATGACTGAATGACTAAGTCTTGGGTCATAAATTGAATTGGCGAAAAAGGTGTAGTAACTTTTTCCAGACGCTCAGTGTCGACAGAAAACTTTAAGCAGTTCTTTACTACCAAGAGCCAAGGACAGAGGAAAAAATGTGATATGACGTGTTATCAGTGTTTGTAGTTCTCTGAACCAGTACGTGTAGTCATTACGTGCCACCTTGCCCCACCCCTCGGCCACGGCAGTCCAGATGACGTCACTCCGCTGTGCCTCCGGCGCCTCCCACCCTTTCCAGTGTGCTGCCAGACCACCGAACACCCGCTGCACAATGCACAATGTCTAAACCACATTGCAGACGGACGTCCGCTGTCGCTGTTGGGGCTGAGAGACAGCGTTATTTATGCATATGCATATGCAGACATAGGTCAGACACAGCTCCGCTCACCTCAGTTCAGCGCCGTACTCATCTGCGCGAGGCGCAACGTGAGCGCACAGCTGCTATCAGCCTCTGGAGCGTGCAGGAGGACCACTCTCTCCCCCGCACCGCTCCGGCCCTCCGAGAAAGTTAATTCCAACAAACATCCCAGGGTGAAGCAGACGCACAGTCATCATGTGTATATGCTGTACACACACAAAAGCGAAGAGTTAATGCCCTTCGCACATGCGCAAATGCCGTCACGGACCATCGAGAACGCGCAGCCTCAGAAAGTCTGTTGCCGGAATTAATAATCTTTAATCCACGTTCGCACACTCGTCTGCCAAGACCCTCCATAACATCTGACATCTCTCATATCAGCAAACAGATATGCCACCATCGCTTTCTGCGCTTTCAGAACCAGCCTCCTCTCTCTCCGCCTTGAACCAACCAGCCTCTCTCTCTCTGCGCCTTCAGCCCGTCCCATGTCGCCCAGCCGCTCCGTTCCTCACCGGAACACTCCGGTTTATCACTCGTCCGTGAGCCCGCGTGTCCCCGGCTGCGGGATCCCAAAATTCGGTCGTCACCGAATCGCGGCACTGCCTCCTACACTAACAAATTTCGCACACCACACCTGGGACAGACGTCGGAGGCAGGGTCACCCCTCTCTTCAAACATGGGTGCAACCCACACAGTGCACACTAGGCAGCCCGGCCGCACGGCCAGTAACACCAGGGACCACCGGCGCTCAAACGGATCCGGCACCAAAAGCGACAGAAGACTAATGTGCTCGCGACATAGCCAGGCAGGGCACACACAGCCACCACACTGCACCGTGGCAGGCCAGCGAACAAAAAAGGAAAAAAAGCACACTCACCAGAGCACAGGGGTCCGTCCAACTTCTGCCAAAGTCCCCGACCAGCTGCCACGGAGCCCCGTCACGAGGCCGGATTCCCAAGGCTAACGGAACTTGCGGCCAAAAGGAGCTACGCCTCCCCTGATCCAGGGGCCGCAGCGGAGGACCAGCAGACATAGCACAGAAAAAACCCCAAAAACGAACAAAAAGAGACCCAGGGACGCCACTGTAAAGCTAAGAATTTGGGAATCTTCTTAGTCATAAGAATTATTAATTACTGTGCACTGGTGATGCAATCTATTCAGCTGTTAAGCATGGCACTGACAAACGACGGGGGTGCAAACGGAGGTTTATTTCTCCAAGGCTGCAGTCAAAAGTCACAGAGCTCATCACAGCAATCAGGATTATTCAGAATGGCCCCGACAAAAGGCGGGCAGTTCATCTAATACAATTCTATATCGAAATGGAAAATTACAGCAACCCATAACCTTGTAAAACCTTGTGATCTGTCTAGACACAAACTCAGCGACTTGATAAAGACAACAATCCTGTGACCCAGTAGCGGAACATGTCACTGCCGGGCCGGGGGCGGTGCACATGACTGGGCCCTTTAAACCCAATAAAGCTTGTGATTACATCGTTTTACAACATACGTATGCCCGCAACAGCGGGACTTACAAGCATTACTACATTTTTGACACATGGCTTAAAGCATTTAAGGAAGAGTTCAACACCATGAAGAGCAACCATGTCATTTTGAAATTAATCAAACCGTCATGAAGTCTAACAAACCAAGAGAACAACAAAAACATTAGGCTACCTGGCCCCTAATAATATAACAACACAAAGTCAAAGCAGTTCAGCACCACGGGCAACTACATCATCATTCTGACACCTACTTTAACGAGCAACTTCAACTAAGAAGAGCACAGTTATTGTATCAATAGTGGGAACATTTTGTAAAATTGGCACAGCGGCCCACACGTTCACATACAAACATAGATTCAATATAAAATAGCAGAAGTACTCACCACTATTGAAAGGTTATACGACGAGCTCATCATCTTGTGCTTGCTGACGTAACCCGACAAAACTGACATGAAGTCTAACAAACCATGAGAACAAAAACATTAGGCTACCTGGCCCCTAATAATAACGTTAGGCTACCTGGCCCCTAATAATAACGTTAGGCGACCTGGCCCCTAATAATAACGTTAGGCTACCTGGCCCCTAATAATAACGTTAGGCTACCTGGCCCCTAATAACAACATTAGGCTACCTGGCCCCTAATAATAACGTTAGGCTACCTGGTCCCTAATAATAACGTTAGGCAGCCGAGCTACTCCGATAACAACCACATTAGCAGTTTACATCTAACTCACATATTGTTTTCAGTGTCAGTGATTGTGAGAATTTGTACCTGTGAATCTGGCTCCCTGACCGCGCTGCCACATTTTGCGGGCTTGACTCGATGCCAACAATATCAGGTTCATCTCCAGGATTGGGACGAACAAAATACGTGTCCAGCTTTTTAAGTTTCGTTTTCTCCTGCGCTCTTTTTTCCTTTTCTTTGCGTTTTGTCGCTCCACTTTTATGTTTATATGAAATGCCACTCATAATTACATTAGTCTTTGATCCACCAGCCTCCACCGCTTGACTCTGTTGATTAGTGATTGATGATGACGCTGATGGACGGCTGTTGATGACGATTTTACCCAAAATACATTTGGAGATCTTGTAACTTTGAACATTGTAAAGTTAACTGTGAGAGTGAACATGAAGCCAGCCATGCAACACAACATTTAATTCACTGTGTTGAATAAACTTTAATGACCAAAGTCAGTCTTAAATTTTTTGACCAACCATGATTCATTCTGGCTGGAGCAACCTATATATAACCTCAGACGAAGCATGACACGTTCCGCGCAGAAATTGTTGAATCCACAGATGTGCAAAGTGTAATCGACACTTCGAGAAGGGCCTGTTTTTTCGTCTTTCACCGGGCCCCCCAGGGCCCGGGCCTGGGGAGTACCGCCCCCCCAAGTCCCCCCTGATGCTCCGCCGCTGCTGTGACCTAAAATGAAGCAGGTTTAGAGGCAAAAAGTCATGGCCTCTGAGCTGTTAGGACTAAGGATGCATTTTTTAACTTTACAACAGTGGACGATAACTTGATAAGGATGTGGGGTCTTTACCAGGTTTTAGTATTAAAGAGATAATAGCAGTGTTCATTTCTGTAGGAAGCTGAGATTTTTGCTTGATGTCATCTGTCAGTCGTATAAATACTGATGCTAGGATGTTCCAAAAGTGTTTATAAAATTCAGCAGGGAAGCTGTCTGGACCTGTTGATTTATTATTAGATATAAGTTTAAGAGCTTTATGGAGTTCTGTTATGGTAATTGGCTCCTCCAGCTCTTTAACTTGATCTTCTGTCAAGCGAGGCAGGTTAATATCATTTAGAAAAGAATCAATATCTTATAGATGTGATTTATTTGGAGATTAATAAAGGCTCTTATAAAAGTTCCTGAATGTTTAATTTATTTCTTTTGGTGTCTGTATAATTTTGCCTTCTGGGTTTACAATTGTGCATATTGTTGATTTTTCTTTATTCCTCTTAATCTGATTTGCCAAATATTTACTGCATTTATTGCTGTATTCAAACTGCTCATGTCTGAGTCTCTGGATGAGAAATGTAGTTTTTTTTATTTAAATATTCATTGATTTGTAATTTACAGCTTTGTAGTTCTGATTGAGTTTCAGATGTGAGGTTATTAGCATTTGTTAATTCTAATTCTTTAATCTTTTTTTTCCAAACTTTGTTCTTCTTCTTGTTCTTTCTTTTTTTTTATAAGTCGAGTATGAAATAATCTGCCCTCTTAGCACTGCTTTCCCGGTTTCTCAAAGAAGTGAAGGAGCAATTTCCGGTGAGTTGTTAATTTCAAGGAAGGATGCCCATTTTCTTTTAATATAATTATCAAAGTCAGAATCATCCAGTAGTGATGTGTTAAAACGCCATCTGTTGCTGGTTTTGACATGTTTGTTCATTTTTAGAATCAAAAAGATTGGTGCGTGATCCTTAATAATGATTGAATGTATTACTATGTCGGTTGTTATTGAGACAATGAAGTTGTTAATCAGGAAATAATCCATTCCGGAGTAAGAGTGATGGACTTGTGAGTAAAATGAAAATTCTTTATCTTTTGGATGTTTTAGTCTCCAGCCATCTCCAAGACCCAGATCAACCATGAACTGTTTAACTGTTTCTGAAGATTGGTAGTTATAGGTTTGATTGGTGTTATTAGATTTATCAAGTGCAGGATTGAGAACTGTGTTAAATTCTCCACCTATAATTATTAGTGAGCTTGATAAATTGGAAAGAGCAGTAAAGAAGGTATGAAAGCAGAGTCATCTTTGTTTGGCCCATAAACGCTGGCTATTATTACTGGGCTGTTGTCTACTGTGATTTTAATAATTATAAATTGTCCCTCAGGGTCCGCAACTGTGTCATTATGAGTGAACGAGACTTTTTTCTGAATTAAGATTGCTGCTCCCCTTTGTCTTGAGTTGAAATTAGCCATAAAGACATGACTAAATTGGGAAGTTTTTAATGTTTGATGATCTGATTTAGAGATATGCGTTTCTTGTAATAGACAAATATCAGCTTGTAATTTATTTATATGGTCAAATATTTTAGTTTTTTTTGCTTGTGAATTTTTTCCTCAGATGTTCCAACTTACTAATTTTAATGAATGCATAATGTTAGAATTTTGTAGCCTGATTCATGTTGCTGTATGAAAAATGGGAATATTCCATAAAAGCCTGAGAATCCATTTACCAGAAAATATAAAGTGGTGCTCGCTCAGTAAAGGTGTAAAGGATGTATATAAATTAGTCTGTGGTGTGTTGTTTGCCTTAAAGATTCTTAGAAAGGAAAGAGAAGTGAGAGACAAGGTGGGAAGAAACATAAGGAAAAATAGAAAACACTGAAACACATACATGGACAAAAGAAAAAAAAAGACATGAATAAAACTAAGAAAAGAAGAGAAAAAAGGGGGGGGGTGAGTGTTTTCAGTGACCTGTGTGTGAATTATTAAATCATTGAAATATATAGGTGTATTTAACTATTAACAATAGCTTTTGTGAATGATTTATGTGAAGTTAGAAGAGCCAGGGGGTGGTGTTGTTATCGTGGTACAGTTGTCCATCGATGTACGGTCTGTCAACCGTGACAACGGCCCATTTCCCTTCCTTCATGGATTGTTTTCTGATCTGGAAGAGAACTTTCCATCTGTTTCCGTCTGAGGATTTCACGTGGAAACTGGTCATTCAGTCCAAAGTCCATTCCTTTAAGTTTTTCCCGTGGCGCTGCACATGTAGTTTCTTCCTCAAAGTGTTTGAACTTTGCCACAATGGGACGCAGACGTTTATTTGCTGGATTTTTATAGCCGATCTGGTGAACACGGTGGAAGCTGATTCCCTGAACAGTTTCGGCAAGGATTTTAGGATGCATGACCATAAAGTCTTTGATCAGCTGTTCAGGATTTTCGTTTTTTGTTTCTTCTGGTAAGCCGGAAAAGACGAGGTTGTCTCTCATGCTACGTGACTGATAAGTCTAAGATTGATTCTTTAATTTCCTTATTTTCTCTATTCACGGTTTTCTGTCAGGGCTGAAACAGAATCTCAAAGCGAATTATTCTGTCTTGTTAACGCAGCTATCTGTTCTTGGCTAAACTCCAAACTCTCTTGTAATTGCTGTAACTCTTTATGCAAAATTTCTATCAGAGCGATCCTGGAGTCCAAGCCTGAGAGCTTCTCATGAATTGAAATTAAAATGTCTGTAACCTCAGAGCTGGTAGATTTTTCCAGGGAGCTGTGAGCAGAATCGGATTCTCTGCTTCTCTTGGACGGGGTGGGTTTGCCTTTTTCCATTTCACTTACTGTGTCAATATCGGCTGTCACGCAGAATCGGTTAAAGTAAGATTCGATGTAATCCTCCAAATCTTCCAGGGTGGTGTATTTAGTTGTTGGATAATGATTTGTTGAGAATCTGGATGTTTTTTTTTCCACAGAATAGTTGAGGTTATTTTGCCTTGCGTGTATTTTTTTAGCAGCAAGCTGCCATTTTGGATTCCTGCACTGACGGTCTCTGGTCACGTGATCACGGGTGCATCGCGGGAAGTGAAGTCCCTCCCTTTCAAGGTGTTGAAGAATGTGAGTCATCAGCGATATGCGTGATTTTCCTTTAACAGTAATGTTTTTTTCTCCTGAGATGCTGAGAAAATTACAGATTCCCAGTAAATCCTCTTTGGTCATGTTTTGCATTTCACTTACTATTTCCTCATGCAACTCTTCCATCGCTGTCATTGTTTTAGCAGGGCAAGAGGACTTTTACCATTCAGTCGATGCTCAGTCACGTGGTCTTTACTATCTCTGATGATCTCTGTCTGCAATGGTACTCGGTAAAATACCGAACCATTCAGTACGACCTGCACGGGACAATGCGCTTTTATGTCTCGCGGTATTTATGTTCCAATATCTTTGCACTGGACTTGCACATGAGCATGCGTGCCTTTTAGGCAACAGGCCCGCCACTGCATGTCAATGTGCACTCGCCTCCGCTCACTCAAGCCTGATTTATACTCGGACGTCAGGTCGTCTGCGTCATATACGCAGACGACGCAGAGATGCCCCCCTACCCTACGCTGACACTCCAGTGCACCTACCCAAAATTGTAGATCGACGCAGACAGTGTCGCAGAGAGTGTTGCAGAGAGGAGAGAAAGGAGGCCACTGATTGGTCAATCCTACATCCGCTCGACACAACGCGTATTTCCGGCTTGTTACCTTACTGACTTGTTTTGTTTGTATGACCGCCATTGTGGAAAACTACTAGTGAAGATGGACCAGATAGAAGAGCGAGTCATCGAAGAAGTGAGGAAGTACCCACACCTTTATGATTCCCGTTCTCCTCACTACAAGGACAGCATATATTCGAGCAATTCATGGGGGGAGATTGCGACAAATGTAGGTGTAGATGCGGCCGAGGCGGTGCGCAAGCCATTATTGAGGCCATCATTGAGTCCATCCTCACCTCCTCCATCACCATCTGGTACGCTGCTGCCACCACCAAGGACAAGAGCAGGCTGCAGCGTGTCATTCAGTCAGCTGAAAAGGTGATTGGCTGCAATCTCCCATCTCGTCAGGACCTGGACTCCTCCAGGACCCTGAGACCTGGACCTGGACTCCTCCAGGACCCTGAGACCTGGACCTGGACTCCTCCAGGACCCTGAGACCTGGACCTGGACTCCTCCAGGACCCTGAGGCCTGCAGGAAAGATTGTGGCTGATCCCTCCCACCCCGGACACCAACTCCTTGAGTCACTCCCCTCTGGCAGGAGGCTGCGGACCATCAAGACCAAAACCTCACGCCACAAGAACAGTTTTTTCCCATCTGCTGTCAGCCTTATCAATAAGACCCGGACCCCCCCGACACCCCTCACTCACCACCTCTGACTCTGACACTGCTGTCACATTGACAGAACTCCGAACACTATACGTTACATTAAGATTCAGTCTGGGGGGCGCTGCTGAGCAGTTAATGGAGTAGGACGTGGGTTTGGAGACTCCTTCCGATTTTGATTTAAATTGATATTCTACGGCGCATTTCGGTCACACACTTAGTCTTGTTTTACTCCGCTTCATTTATTGTTTGCGAGATTAATTTTGGTCTACGGCAAAATTGCTGGGAAGGGCATAAAAACTCACAACACGATTCAGACACAACTGAGGCCTAACCCGCAAGTTATGACTCCATCCTCGAGTGAGCCACTCACACCCTCTGAGACCGTCCCGCCGCAGGCTGGCCCTGACGTCGCCGCTCTCAAGTTCGAGTTGCTGTCTTCACTGAGGTCTGAAATCGCTGACATTTTTAAAAAGGAGCTACAGGCGACTCTCGGGGATGCTTTGTCAACTATCCAGCTCGACCTTCAAGCCGTGAAAGCACAGTTGGCGAAGGATTAAGCTGATACTGATGCTAGTGTGGCTACACTGAAAGGCACCGTTGTGGAGATGGAGGATGCACTTGTGATGCCCACTAAGGGTCTGATTTACTAAAGGTTTGCGTGTGTAAAAACGTGTGCAAACTTGACATCACCCGCAAACCAATGTGCAAGCTGATCTACTAACAGCGTGCAAAGAGGACTGCGCCTCTCAAATGAGCAAAATAGCACACGCTGTTCATTTAGTACTTTTGCCCTGATGAATAATCAATATGGGGCGTACCCACCAGAAAGCGCTAAATACTGGGAGGGGAAAATGCAAATAGGTTCATTTACCACACACAATGAGATTTACCAACCCTGAAAGTAATTGCGGGGATTGTGATTGCGTCTGTATTTAATACGTTCGAAAGGAAGGTGCTAATCTGCCCAGCATTATGCACCGATGGCTGCTGTTATTGTGGCAAGGAGGCGACATCGCCAAAATCAAAGAATACGCAGAGAGAGAGTCTTTCGGACTCGTGTAAATTTGTTTGGAATGAATGTAAACCAGATAGTTGAAACATATCGACTATCTAGCGATTCCATCTTGGAGCTGTTGAATGAGTTAAGGGCTTATTTGGAGCCGGTCACAAGCACATGCAAAAGGAGAAATATTTTATTTGAATGTTAAATCGAGTATTATTCAGCAAAAGGTTGCCACAGGAGGCACATTCATTTTTTTATTTGTGATAATAAATAAATCACGTGTTTTCATGGAGAAAAAAGTGTTTCTTATTGTGCGCCTACCTTGTTCTGCAGTTGGCTCTAGCGTGTCATACCCCAGTATCCCAGTTATCTGCTCCTCGCAGAAGGTGAGCTGCACCTGCTGCTCAATGCTGGTTAGAGGCATCTCCTCCACAGGCCCTCCACCTGTCTTGTTTGCCGAAGTTTTATTAAAGGCCACTTTTTCTTTAGTTCTTCGCCTTATATCTTGCCACCTTCTTTTAACCTCATCTGCCGTTCTTTTTGTCTTATACCAACTGCATTTATTCTATCGCAGATTTTCTCCCATATTGCGTTTCTTTTGGTAATGTTTAAATTTCTTTGCTGTAGTTCATGAATGTGTTTATTTGCCTCTTCCACTAATATCTCCAACTCCAACTCGTCAAATTTCATTTTGCGCTTGCGTCTATCCTGCTTTCCATCCAGACTCTCCATGGCGCAAACCGTAAGACACGCAACACCTCATTTAAATACTGCGGTTTGCACCCGTTATCAATTGCGCGAGCATTCTTAGTTGATCACCCGCAAAACACACAACAACAGCACGCGCAAACTTTTTCAGTGCACACGCAATTTAGTACTCTTTATTTAGGATCTTAGTAAATTAGGCCCTAAGTGTTATCACACTAGTGCGTGGTTGTGTTATTTGTATTTAATGTTGTGGAATTGTCTTTATTTTATTTACTTTAAAGACCCAATTTGTTTGTGATATTCAGTTTTCATCCGTAAATAATAATAAAATTTTGGTCAGTAGGTGGCAGTGCAGGACCGTTTGACCTGTTTTTCTGAGTCCCTTATGCGCATGCGCAGCCCGCTTCCCCTCCATAGCTACAGAGGAACGGTGAAAACGGTCTGCGACTCCACTCTCCTTCCTTTCTAAATTCATTTACCTGTTCTCCAGGTAGGCAACCCTTCACAACCCACACAGAAATAATAGTAGGTCTTTATGTTGCTTTTGGTAAGGTTTGTGTTTTGATTTGGGTCGGATTTATATGTAAACGAAGCTTTTAGAAATTTAACAGTTTGTGTCAGTGTTTTGTATTGTGGCGGCTAAGATGGCGTCTCCCATTTGTTACTGAGTTTAGTCATGTTGGAGCATTACTCCTCCACTTATTCAGTTAACGTTTGAATTCGATTAATGGCTGGCTCCATGTTATTATTTTAGTGAATGGTTTAAATCCATGATTCAGGTATACACATGTAAATAGTGTTCATGGGTGACACAGTTACTGCTTTGTATTAAGTCCTTGTGTTAGTAGCATCTTTAAAATAAAACTGCACAGTAATATGCAATAATTTAAATGACCAAAAACGAATTTTGGAAAAGGAGAAATGTTAAAATAGAATTGTGGAGATGACAAAAAGTGTGTTATTGAAAAGTAGTGATGACCAGATGTTGTTTATTGTATTTTGTTTTATATTCAATGTAATGAGATATTGAATGTTCTATGGACACGGAATGTGAATGTCTAGATAGACAGAGGTTAGAGACAGTGTTATTTAATGCTGGGTAAAATGAATATAAAGAGGACAATGCAAACAGTTATTAGGCAGTGAGAGAAATGTTTATTGAATGTGAGTAATTGTGAATAAAATAGCTACAGAGGAACGGTGAAAACGGTCCGCGACGCCACTCTCCTTCCTTTCTAAATTCATTTACCTGTTCTTCAGGTATTATATAACTGTTGTTTGGTGCCATATTCTGGTACCTGCAACAGTTTATTGGGGGCTCTTTCCGGGATCGGCGCCACCTGCTGGTTTGGCGTTGATCCAGTGATCCAGACATCTCGGACCGAAGGTGACCTGATGAGCCAGGGTGCAACTCCCGGTGTGAAGGTCTACTGATGCAGTAGCATTCTGCGGCTCCACCACCTGAAAGCAGCTGTCTCCACTGATGCAGCACACACACAGAGCTGCGTCGAATGCCTCATCTGATGAGCAGTAAGTCCAGCGCCGTGTCAACCGGTAGTGGGTAAAGATTAAGAACTGTTGAGTCAGCTACACCGCCTGACGAGTTAGTCCAACATTGTGCCAGTCGGTGGCTGGTGAAGATTCAGAACTGTCATGTCAAGTGCCATCCGCAATACAGAGAAAGCTCAGTAATGTGTCAGTCGTATTCGCCAGTGAAAATTACTGACTAGATGTGCCAACTACTACATTCAAGGAGGAACAAGGACTGTGCGTGGGTCGCGTAAGAAGAACCAACCGACGAGGATAGAGACTGTGAAGTGATTCTGGACTGTGATACCAGGTGCAAGGGAACAGGAAGCAGCCATGGCAGAGAACGCTGAGAGGAAGAAGTTGGTGTGGTCCATCAAAAAGAGCCTGCTCACTCTAGCTGCCTGTCAACTGTTTCAGATCGTGCAGGCATTGGGTCAAGTACCAGGAATGGACCAGTCTGATCTCACCGCAGAGGATGAAGAGGGTTGTTTCAACTACGTCAATGACTACATGTACAGTAAGGCTTTACTAGAACTTGAGGATGCAGGAATGGCACATTTATTGCAGTTAGAAGATTTGATTGATAACATGCAGGTTCAAACTCATGTTGCAAAAGAGGCTGAAAAAAAGACTGTACCACCTGGTCCAGTTCCGAACAGTCATATTGATGATGGAAGTGTTGTAACGAGTGACAATGATGATGTTATTGAGACTGAACAGGTGACCACGTGTGATGCTAAATTACAGAAAATGCTTACTAGTTATGAGGAACTGAGTAAACAGATTCTGCAGTACATACCCACCCACACCTCACAAGATAGTCCACAGTCTAAAGCTAAGTCCATGCCACTAGGTACCAGACTGTCTGTACCAGACACCAAGAGTAAAAGGGAAGGCCCTAGTGTGGCACAAAACAAATTGGTCTCTCTAGGGGAGCTGTCATACCTCCATCGCAGGGAGTTTAAACTCCTGGGAGGTCAAATTGGGGATCAAGGGTCAGACATTACCTACAACAGTGTTTGCAGACAACTTGATGAAGGGTTAAAGGGTTAAATTCAGTGATGCGGAAATTGTCAGAGCTGTCTTGAGAGTCATCAAACCTGGCAACTTTAAAGACATGTTAATGGTTAGAGATGATCTAACTGTTGATGAGCTTAAAGGTTTTCTTCACTCTCACCTTGGTGAACAGAGCAACACAGAGCTGTTTCAAGAACTTATGTGCACTAAACAAAAGGATAGTGAAACACCACAGCAGTTTTTATACAGGGTAATAGGGCTTAAACAAAAGATTTTGCTGTCCTCAAAACATTCCCACACTGTTGTTACATACAATGCAAGTACAGTTCAGGATGTTTTTCTCCACACTGTGTATCAAGGTCTAGGTCACAAGCATGATGATATTCGCAGGGAGTTGAAGCCATTACTTGTAGAAGCCAGTGTTTCTGACGAGGTTATTCTGAAACAGATGAAGAAAGTGATGAGTGATGAGAGTGAACGGCAGAGACGTTTAGGCCCTGCTAGCTGATATAGACCTTCAAATGTTCACAGTGTAGAAGCTGAGGTGACTGCAGCTCAGTGCCCACCTAGCACCAGTTAAGAGAGTGCAAGGAAGAAACCCCCTAAGCCAGATATGATCCAGCAGTTACCTGAGAAAGTTGAGAAACTGACCAGTCTAGTTGAGTTAATGCAGTTGAGTTAATGCAGCAATCTTTCCACCCCCAAAAGTCAGAACAGCAGTCACAGGTCAGGACAGGCAAGACAGACAGGCAGAGGGATAGACCTTATGGCTGTGGTAAATGTGTCGAGCAAAATCTCCCTAACTGTCCGCACTGTTTCCACTGTGGTGAAGAAGGCCACAGAGCAGTGGGCTGCCTGAAGAAACCACCATGACAGGGAAACTGGAGCCAGTCTCTGCAGAGGGACAAACAGTGACCGGTTCCCAACTACTGTCCCAAACTGACACCTGTCACACTGATGAGCCTGTTAAAGAAAGAGACAATGAGAAAAAGACTGAAACAAAAGACACAGTAATACACCAGATACAGAAGCACCCAGATATGACCCCTGTCCCTACCCTTGACTTACCTTACAGTAAAAGTGAATGCCTTGCCAAGCTTGTGGGGAGAAGGGCCCTCACCCATTGTAATCTAAATGGTTTAGCGGTCAGTGCTCTGCTTGATACGGGGGCCCAAGTAAGCATGATGGATAGAGTGTGGAAAAACAGATATTTGCCTGACATGCCTGTTAAACCCCTTAACGAGATCATTGATGATGACAAGGAGTTAAAAGTCTATGCAGTGAATGGTGAGATCCTTCCGTTTGATGGCTGGGTGGCCCTTACAGTTAATTTGAAGGGGAATGAAAATCCTAACTTGTCAATTACTGTGCCTTTGTAAGCAGCCTTGTCCTGGAGAGACCGCTGCTGGGTTTTAATGTGCTGGAAGTGATGATACAGGAACAACCGGAGAGGCTGATCCCAACCCTCACCAGTCTACTCTGTAACGCCATGGTAATACCCACGGAGAAAGCAGAGCTTCTGGTGAACTATATCCAGACTGACAAACCCCCTGTGCAATGTGGCCGCTTGCGAACAGGTAGACAAGACACTGTCATTCCAGCTGGTCAAGTGGCCTGGATCTCATGCCAGGTCCCGCCCCACATGTTACTTTCTGACCTGATGTTCCTGTTCGAGCCCGATGGCAACAGTATACCACTGACAGACCTGGATGTTGGAGAATGCCTGCTGAAAGTGCAAAACCCCAGAAAACCCTATGTAGCAGTGCCCGTGGGGAACATCACAAAACATGCGGTCACACTCCCAAGAAAGACAGCTCTTGGCAGTATACACTGTATTGAGAAAGTGATCACAGCCGACTCAACTGAAGATCCCTCGTCCTCAGTGACTGTCAACAGTGCGGTCACCACCTCAGCTGTTACCAGCCCACCCCCACGACAACTCCTCATCCCACCATACTCACCTGAAGCCTCCATACTGACCATCCCCCTCCACCCTGCTGTGTCAATGTCAACTGACCCCAGCTCCACGTCATTCCAACCCCCTGTTGACCTCAGCCACCTTGATGAGCAACAGCAGGCGATAGTGAACCAGATGCTCTGTGAGGAGGCTGGAGCTTTTGCACATGACAGTAATGACATTGGCTGTATACCGAGTCTGCAAATGACAATCACTCTTAATGATTCGATCCCTGTCCAGAAAACATACTCATCAGTCCCAAAGCCACTGTTTAATGAGGTGAAGGAGTACACACAAGAACTGTTAATGAAAGGCTGGATAGTCAAGTCCAAGTCCCCATATTCTGCCCCAGTTGTCTGTGTCAGGAAGGACGGTAGCCTACGCCTCTGTATTGACTATCGCCTCCTAAACAAAAAGACTGTACCTGATCGTCACCCATTGCCTAGAATACAAGACTTGACGGACACCCTGGGGGGTTACAGCTGGTTTAGTATTTTGGAGTATGGAGGAGATGTTAGGTCCCCTCAGAGATGAATGCTGTCTCCCTTACCTGGATGATGTCCTCTGCTATTCAAAGTCATTCCAAGGACACGTCGAGGCCATCCGTAAAGTCCTCCAGGCCCTGCAACGTCATGGAGTCATGTTGAGACCTGAAAAATGTGAATTATTCAAACAAGAAGTCAGGTATGTGGGCCGTCTTGTCTCAGCAGAAGGAGTCAAAGTAGACCCACGTGACCTTGAAGCTGTGAGGACCTTGACAAGTAAGACACCAAGGACAGTTGGTGAGGTGAGGAAAATAACAGGATTCCTGGGATACTTCCGCTCATACATTCAGGATTTTTTCCCGAATAGCCAGACCCATCTATGAGCTACTCCAAACCAAGCCAGGGCAAATCCCAACACCAACACGTGGTAAAGGCTCCAAACGTCCCCAGTTGTCCTCCAGAGAGCCCATAGAGCGGACCATTGAACATCAGAGAGCCCTTAAACAACTGGTCGACCTCCTCACCAATCCACCTGTCTTAGCGTACCCTGACTTTAACCTCCCATTCAGACTGCATACTGACGCCTCTGACCAGGGCTTAGGAGCTGTCCTGTATCAGCAACAAAATGGAAAACTAAGAGTCATCGGGTATGGGTCAAGGACACTGTCAGCAGCTGAACGCAACTACCATCTGCACAGTGGAAAACTGGAGTTCCTCGCATTAAAATGGGCTGTGTGTGAAAAATTCCGTGACTATCTGTACTACGCCCCACACTTCACCATCTACACGGACAACAACCCGTTGACCTATGTTATGAGTACAGCCAAGCTCAACGCAGTTGGTCATCGGTGGGTTGGAGAGCTTGCAGATTTCAGGTTTGATGTCAAATACAGACCTGGAAAGTCAAATATAGATGCAGACACTGAGCCGCCTCCCTCTGGATATAGAAAAGTATGAAACGACCTGTACAGAGGAGCTCTCTAATGAGGCAGTCCGGGCGACGTGGGATGGAAGTCAGGCAGCAGAAAAGGAAAGACGTGGCATGGGTTGCAGCACTTAACATCTCTCCGCCCCAGACTCTACCCAGCAGTCTCATCGTCCCCTGCAAGCCATCAGTCACAAGGACCTAGTAAAAGCCCAAAGAGAGGATCCGGCCATAAACAAGGTTATAGATTTGAAGGAGTCAAACACAAAGTTAACAGATGAAGTACGCAAGACTGTTAGTGGAGCCACTCGTAAGCTGTTTCATGAGTGGAGCAGATTGTATATTGACAATGACCTCCTTTACAGAAAGACCAACCAGCACAGACAGCTAGTCCTCCCTGTCAAATACAGAACACTCGCCCTAAAACATCTGCATAATGAGATGAGTCATGTAGGGACGGAAAGAGTTCTCCATCTTGCCAGAGAGAGATTTTACTGGCCCTTTATGTCCAAAGAAATTGGAGAATATGTGACCTGTAAATGTCCATGCATTAAGTCTAAGAAGCCTGTTACACATGTTCGACCCCCTATGGGGAGTATAACCTCAAACTTCCCTTTAGAGCTTGTGTGTATTGATTACCTACATCTGGAGACCAGTGTTGGAGGGTATGAATATATTCTAGTGGTGCTTGATCATTTCACTAGATTTGCCCAGGCATACCCCACAAAAAACAAGAGTGCAAAAACAGCAGCAGAGTGTATTTTTTAATCACTTCATCCCCACGTTTGGCTATATGTCCAAATTACATCATGATCAAGGACGTGAATGGGAAAACAAACTGTTTGAAGCTCTGCGACAGCTGTCTGTGGTGTCAGCCACTCGAGAACGTCACCTTACCATCCCCAGAGTAACCCAGTTGAACGCTTGAATAGGACCATACTCCAGATGTTGAGGAGATTGACTGAAACAGAGAAACTGCGGTGGAAGGATCACCTCCCACATGTCTTACATGCTTACAATTGCACCAAACATGAAGCCACAGGCTACTCACCCTTTTTCCTTCTTTATGGTCGTCATCCACACCTTCCAGTTGACTTACTGTTTGGGCTAACTGAGGAAAAGAATTCATACTCACCTAAATGGTATGCAGAGAAATGGGCAGAGAAAATGTCTGAAGCCTACCGTATTGCCTCTGAAAATAGTAAAAGGTCCAGTGCAAGAGGAAAAGTAACCTATGACAAGAAAGCAAAAGGAGTCGTACTTCAGCCGGGAGCTGACTGGTAAGGAACCTCAGTCAGCGTGGAGGGCCAGGCAAGTTGAGGTCTTACTGGGAAAAGGTTATCTACCTGGTCAAAAGCCAACTCACTGACAGTCCGGTGTACATCGTATGTCCTGAAAACGGAGATCAGAAGAAAACCAGAACTCTGCATCGCAATCTCCTGTTGCTGGTGAATGACTTACCTGTGGAAATGACTCCACCCCAAGCCAGAACTGTCGTTGATAAGAGGACAAGTAATAGACAAAAACAAAGAAGAGTGTCGGAAACACAAAGACAAGCAGATATGAGTGACAACTCTGACAGTGATTCAGATGGCGAAAGTTACTGTGGATACTGGCTAAGGATGCCTGCTGAGATAACAGAGGAAAAAGCCATGCCTCAGAGTAATCCCACTATGTAACCAGAAAGCACTGTCACTCCAACACCTGGAAGAGAAGAAAGTCATACTGTACCTGAATGTCTACTGAATCCTGAAGAAACTGGAGACGAGGAGAGACAAGGCACGGATACAGAGGAATATGATGTCGCTGAACCTGAGGGAGAAGAGGAAAATGAATACCCAGTCCAATCCCCTGTAACCCAGCCTAGTCCCCAAGCCCAATTGCCAGTCTCACCTGAAGCGCAGGGTCAGTCAGAGGTCAGGAGATCCACCTGTGACAGGAAGCCTAGACAGTGTCTCACATACGATTTGTTAGGTGAACCGTCGGTACAGGAGCAGATTACAGTTAACTCAGTGTTAGGACATACACTACAGTATTCACCTGTTGTACATACACCTCACCACAATGAACCACCACACACACTGAGGTCAAATCTCCCACTTTTTAGTATACCATACTCGCACCCCATGTTCTACACCCATGCACCATACATCCCATATACTTACCATACACCCACCATATACATCCCACCTGTAATAAGTACTTGTTAAAGAAAGAAGACCTGAGGTTTAAGGTCTGATTTGGATTTCAATATTGGAATAAAGTGTTTTTGAAAAATGTCAGGAGCCATTTTTGTTTGTCAGGGAGTGTGTGATGCCCACTAAGTGTTATCACACTAGTGCGTGGTTGTGTTATTTGTATTTAATGTTGTGAAATTGTCTTTATTTTATTTACTTTAAAGACCCAATTTGTTTGTGATATTCAGTTTTCATCCGTAAATAATAATAAAACTTTGGTCAGTAGGTGGCAGTGCAGGACCGTTTGACCTGTTTTTCTGAGTCCCTTATGCGCATGCGCAGCCGCTTCCCCTCCATAGCTACAGAGGAACGGTGAAAACGGTCTGCGACTCCACTCTCCTTCCTTTCTAATTCATTTACCTGTTCTCCAGGTAGGCAACCCTTCACAACCCACACAGAAATAATAGTAGGTCTTTATGTCGCTTTTGGTAAGCTTTGTGTTTTGATTTGGGTCGGATTTATATGTAAACGAAGCTTTTAGAAATTTAACAGTTTGTGTCAGTGTTTTGTATTGTGGCGCGCTAAGATGGCGTCTCCCATTTGTTACACTGCAGTCAAGCCAGCCCTCACTCCAAAAACCTTGGTCATTCTAGCCCCCACTTGTTTTTGTGGTGCGCATATATAGTAGAGATTACGGTATGGCTGCATTAAGGACTGATTTCAAAAGAAAAGAAACTCAGTCAGCCTGTCTTTTCTTGTGTTTGTTAATCAATTAATAGATGGATTGATAAAATGATTGATTAAGTATTTAAATAAAACCACAGGAGGAAATATAATTAAAATAAGTGTTTTCAGTATTTACACCTAAAATCAGATTGATGTTAAAAGAAAACTCCCTGTTTCCACAGACTCATTCCACTTCGGACCAATAGTATCCCATCTGGGAATGTCACTCCACAAGTTTCAGCCCAATCTGATGTGGAATTTCAAAATAAAGTGACATCAAAATCATGAATAAATGCAGTATACTGGCACTACTTTGAAATACTTATAAAATAAAAAAGTACTTGTTTCCACAGACTCATTCCACTTCTCACTAATAGTATCCCATCTGGGAATGACACTTAACAAGTTTCAGCCCAATCTGATGTGGAATTTCAAAATAAAGTGACATCAAAATCATGTATAAATGTAGTACACTACCACTACTTTGACAAGGTCATAAAATAAAAAGTACTTGTTTCCACAGACTCATTCCACTTCTCACTAATAGTATCCCATCTGGGAATGACACTCAACAAGTTTCAGCCCAATCTGATGTGGTATTTCAAAATAAAGTGACATCAAAATCATGTATAAATGCAGTACACTACCACTACTTTGAAAGACTTATAAAATAAAAAGTACTTGTTTCCACAGACTCATTCCACTTCTCACTAATAGTATCCCATCTGGGAATGACACTCAACAAGTTTCAGCCCAATCTGATGTGGAATTTCAAAATAAAGTGACATCAAAATCATGAATAAATGTAGTACACTACCACTACTTTGACAAGGTCGTAAAATAAAAAGTACTTGTTTCCACAGACTCATTCCACTTCAGACCAATAGTATCCCATCTGGGAATGACACTCAACAAGTTTCAGCCCAATCTGATGTGGTATTTCAAAATAAAGTGACATCAAAATCATGAATAAATGCAGTATACTGGCACTACTTTGAAATACTTATAAAATAAAAAAGTACTTGTTTCCACAGACTCATTCCACTTCTCACTAATAGTATCCCATCTGGGAATGACACTCAACAAGTTTCAGCCCAATCTGATGTGGAATTTCAAAATAAAGTGACATCAAAATCATGAATAAATGCAGTATACTGGCACTACTTTGACAAGGTCGTAAAATAAAAAGTACTTGTTTCCACAGACTCATTCCACTTCAGACCAATAGTATCCCATCTGGGAATGACACTCAACAAGTTTCAGCCCAATCTGATGTGGAATTTCAAAATAAAGTGACATCAAAATCATGAATAAATGCAGTATACTGGCACTACTTTGAAATACTTATAAAATAAAAAAAGTACTTGTTTCCACAGACTCATTCCACTTCAGACTAATAGTATCCCATCTGGGAATGACACTCAACAATTTTCAGCCCAATCTGATGTGGAATTCCAAAATAAAGTGGCATCAAAATCATGTATAAGTGCAGTATACCGGCACTACTTTGAAATACTTATAAATTAAAAAGTACTTGTTTCCACAGACTCATTCCACTTCTCACTAATAGTATCCCATCTGGGAATGACACTCAACAAGTTTCAGCCCAATCTGATGTGGTATTTCAAAATAAAGTGACATCAAAATCATGTATAAATGCAGTACACTACCACTACTTTGAAAGACTTATAAAATAAAAAGTACTTGTTTCCACAGACTCATTCCACTTCTCACTAATAGTATCCCATCTGGGAATGACACTCAACAAGTTTCAGCCCAATCTGATGTGGAATTTCAAAATAAAGTGACATCAAAATCATGAATAAATGTAGTATACTGCCACTACTTTGACAAGGTCGTAAAATAAAAAGTACTTGTTTCCACAGACTCATTACACTTATCACTAATAGTATTCCATCTGGGAAAGCCACTCAACAAGTTTCAGCCCAATCTGATGTGGAATTTCAAAATAAAGTGGCATCAAAATCATGAACAAATGCAGTACACTACCACTACTTTGACAAGGTCGTAAAATAAAAAGTACTTGTTTCCACAGACTCATTCCACTTCTCACTAATAGTATCCCATCTGGGAATGACACTCAACAAGTTTCAGCCCAATCTGATGTGGAATTTCAAAATAAAGTGACATCAAAATCATGAATAAATGCAGTATACTGGCACTACTTTGAAAGACTTGTAAAATAAAAAGTCCTAGTTTCCACAGGCTCATTCCACTTCAGACCAAAAGTATCCCATCTGGGAATGACACTCAACAAGTTTCAGACCAATCTGATGTAGAATTTCAAAAATAAAGCCCAGAGTAAAGTCCAATATTCTCAGTATTTACACCTAAATTCACATTGATATTAAAAGGAAACCTCCTGTTTCCACAGACCAATTATGATTCAGAATGATAGTACACCACGCCAGAGTGTCACTCACACAATTTCAGGAGGTTCTGATGTAGAATTTCAAAATTAAAAATACTGAGTACCAGGACCCTGAGGTCAGCCATGTCTACAGATCAAACCCCCAGGGCTCCGCTGAGTCCCTGTGGTGCTGCATCTCCATTGTGACATCCCAAACCCCCTCTGAGGCTAAGGATGTACGGTTCAAAGGTTCAATCAAACGCCAGACTGTTGACCTGGTCGGCCAAATTTATAGTACCCCTCCGAGGAACTAAACCCCTAAGAACTTTGCCCCACTGAGACGCAATTAACATGAGGCTAGACCTCACGCTTGGAAACAGATAACAGGGATAATTAACTAATTATTAACTAATAATTTAACACGATGATGAGTCAACGAATCATAAATACCCATAAAGAAGTTTTGATACACCTGAGAATTATCAGTAACATCCAAATTATTAACCTAAATGAGAAGCTCAGAGATATTTAAAGATGACAAGTAAGGGTGGAGACACCCCTCACTATTATCTCGACGTTGAACTCCACATGCGGCCTTCCTAGCGAGACCACAAACGCTTTTTCCCAGAAGCCGCCAATCAAATACCCAAATAGTCAGGAATGGACACGTCTCAAGCAGATCATGGCTGTCGCACATGTTCCTGGCACATGAGTATGAAACCAAAAACACAGGAAAATGATAACATAAAACATAAATGAATAAACAACATAAATGAAACAAAACCCATAATATAGTCATATTTCATATTACATTCATTCACCCCCTCCCGGACCCCCCCACTCCCCCATCGTGGAAGCCTTGGAGGATCCATCTTCTTCTCGCTCAGCAGTGTGGGATGAAGAATATGTGATGTAACAGTCTCTGGTTGGAAAAACATCAGTCTCTCTTTTCCTCTTTTTCTTTTTTTTTTTTTATTTTCTAGTACCTCCTTCCTGTCCAAGCTCAGGTGTGTGTGTGTGTGTATGTGCATGTATGTGTACGTGTATGTGTGCTTACCGGCTAGTAACACCAGAAAACGGCAGTTCGACAGGCTGTCCAACACGACACCTGTGCCAGGGGTCGGCACCCAACAGCGACAGAAAACTCCGGTGCTCGCACCCCACGGACCAGAGACCCACAGACGAGGCAGCGCGGCTCACAGGGCACAGAACAGCCCGGAAAACACCATGCAGACGAAGACAACACAAAACAAACCCCCGGGGTAGCCCAAACAGACAAAAACTCCGCACCGCACCGCCGCAGCTCAGTGATCAGACAGACAAAATAAATCTCACTCACCAGAACAGTGGTTCGGTCGTTCATCCGTCCCTGTCCCCATCCAGTCGCTGCAGCTGCCCATCACGAGACCGGATTCCTCAAAACCTATGGAATTTGCGGCCAAAAAGAGCTGTCTCTCACCGATCAGGACCGCAGCGAGCGGAACCAGCAGACAAAGCACAGAAAAACAAGTAAAAGCCAAAGGGACGCCACTGTTATGCCAGAATTTGGGCATATCTTACTCATTAGAATACACTCAAATTATACTCTAATTGTGTTCTGGTGATGCAGTCAATTCGGTTGTTAAACAAAGCACTGACAACCAACGGAGGTGCAAAACGGAGTTTTATTCTCCAAGTCTGCATGCAAATTCAGAGAGGTCATTACAGAATGCCGGATGGTTCAGAATGACCCAGTCTCAGTAGAAAACAGATGCCTTTGAACATCACATGAAAACATCAGGACCTTGGATAAGTTCTCTAGACTTCCACGTCAAAACTTAGCAGACTCGTTGGAGCCTGAACGATAACAAAACTGTGGCCTTCGAACACGCAGGAATCGAGACCAGAAGTCATGGACTCATGACACAGCACTTTAGCTCAAAATGCAATTTCTGACACAACATTTCCACAGACTCATTCCACTTCTCACTAATAGTATCCCATCTGGGAATGACACTCAACAAGTTTAAGACCAATCTGATGTAGAATTTCAAAATTAAAGCCCCGAGAAATGTCAAATATTTCCAGTATTTACACGTAAATTCACATTGATATTAAAAGGAAACTCCCTGTTTCCACAGACCAATTATGATTCAAAATGATAGTATCATAATCATAATTGGTCTGTGGAAACAGGGGATTTCTTTTTAATATCAATGTGATTTTAGGTGTAAATACTGAAAATATTGGACATTTCTCAGGGCATGATTTTGATGTCACTTTATTTTGAAATTCCACATCAGATTGGGCTGAAACTTGTTGAGTGTCATTCCCAGATGGGATACTATTGGTCCTAAGTGGAATGAGTCTGTGGAAACAAGTACTTTTTATTTTATGACCTTGTCAAAGTAGTGGTAGTGTACTACATTTATTCATGATTTTGATGTCACTTTATTTTTGAAATTCTACATCAGATTGGGCTGAAACTTGTTGAGTGGCATCCCCAGATAGGATACTATTGGTCTGAAGTGGAATGAGTCTGTGGAAACTAGGACTTTTTATTTTACAAGTCTTTCAAAGTAGTGCCAGTATATTGCATTTATACATGATTTTGATGTCACTTTATTTTTAAATTCCACATCAGATTGGGCTGAAAATTGTTGAGTGTCATTCCCAGATGGGATACTATTGGTCTGAAGTGGAATGAGTCTGTGGAAACAAGTACTTTTTATTTTATAAGTATTTCAAAGTAGTGCCAGTATACTGCATTTATACATGATTTTGATGTCACTTTATTTTGAAATACCACATCAGATTGGGCTGAAACTTGTTGAGTGTCATCCCCAGATGGGATACTATTGGTCCGAAGTGAAATGAGTCTGTGGAAACAAGTACTTTTTAATTAATAAGTATTTCAAAGTAGTGCCAGTATACTGCATTTATACATGATTTTGATGTCACTTTATTTTGAAATTCCACATCAGATTGGGCTGAAAATTGTTGAGTGTCATTCCCAGATGGGATACTATTGGTCTGAAGTGGAATGAGTCTGTGGAAACAAGTACTTTTTATTTTATAAGTATTTCAAAGTAGTGCCAGTATACTGCATTTATACATGATTTTGATGTCACTTTATTTTGAAATTCTACATCAGATTGGGCTGAAACTTGTTGAGTGTCATCCCCAGATGGGATACTATTGGTCTGAAGTGGAATGAGTCTGTGGAAACTAGGACCTTTTATTTTATGACCTTGTCAAAGTAGTGGCAGTATACTACATTTATACATGATTTTGATGTCACTTTATTTTGAAATTCCACATCAGATTGGGCTGAAACTTGTTGAGTGTCATTCCCAGATGGGATACTATTAGTGAGAAGTGGAATGAGTCTGTGGAAACAAGTACTTTTTAATTTATAAGTATTTCAAAGTAGTGCCAGTATACTGCACTTATACATGATTTTGATGCCACTTTATTTTGGAATTCCACATCAGATTGGGCTGAAACTTGTTGAGTGTCATTCCCAGATGGGATACTATTGGTCTGAAGTGGAATGAGTCTGTGGAAACAAGTACTTTTTATTTTATGACCTTGTCAAAGTAGTGGCAGTATACTACATTTATACACGATTTTGATGTCTTTTTATTTTGAAATACCACATCAGATTGGGCTGAAAATTGTTGAGTGTCATTCCCAGATGGGATACTATTGGTCTGAAGTGGAATGAGTCTGTGGAAACAAGTACTTTTTATTTTATAAGTATTTCAAAGTAGTGCCAGTATACTGCATTTATACATGATTTTGATGTCACTTTATTTTGAAATACCACATCAGATTGGGCTGAAACTTGTTGAGTGTCATCCCCAGATGGGATACTATTGGTCCGAAGTGAAATGAGTCTGTGGAAACAAGTACTTTTTAATTAATAAGTATTTCAAAGTAGTGCCAGTATACTGCATTTATACATGATTTTGATGTCACTTTATTTTGAAATTCCACATCAGATTGGGCTGAAAATTGTTGAGTGTCATTCCCAGATGGGATACTATTGGTCTGAAGTGGAATGAGTCTGTGGAAACAAGTACTTTTTATTTTATAAGTATTTCAAAGTAGTGCCAGTATACTGCATTTATACATGATTTTGATGTCACTTTATTTTGAAATTCTACATCAGATTGGGCTGAAACTTGTTGAGTGTCATCCCCAGATGGGATACTATTGGTCTGAAGTGGAATGAGTCTGTGGAAACTAGGACCTTTTATTTTATGACCTTGTCAAAGTAGTGGCAGTATACTACATTTATACATGATTTTGATGTCACTTTATTTTGAAATACCACATCAGATTGGGCTGAAACTTGTTGAGTGTCATCCCCAGATGGGATACTATTGGTCCTAAGTGGAATGAGTCTGTGGAAACTAGGACCTTTTATTTTATGACCTTGTCAAAGTAGTGGCAGTATACTACATTTATACATGATTTTGATGTCACTTTATTTTGAAATTCCACATCAGATTGGGCTGAAACTTGTTGAGTGTCATTCCCAGATGGGATACTATTAGTGAGAAGTGGAATGAGTCTGTGGAAACAAGTACTTTTTAATTTATAAGTCTTTCAAAGTAGTGCCAGTATACTGCATTTATACATGATTTTGTTGTCACTTTATTTTGAAATTCCACATCAGATTGGGCTGAAAACTTGTTGAGTGTCATTCCAGATGGGATACTATTAGTGAGAAGTGGAATGAGTCTGTGGAAACAGGGGGTTTCCTTTTAATATCAATGTGAATTTAGGTGTAAATACTGAAAATATTGGACTTTACTCTGGGCTTTAATTTTGAAATTCTACATCAGAAATTCCTGAAATTTTGTGAGTGACACTCTGGGGTGGTGTACTATCATTCTGAATCATAATTGGTCTGTGGTAATGCTGGGCAATATGACGATATATATCGTGGGGACAATATAAAAGTGTATATCGGGCCATTTCTCTTATATCGTTTATATCGTTTCTATCGTTTCTAACCTAATTTTATCAATTATTACAGCAAATATGTAATTAAATAACCTGCAATGATAAATTTGATAGAATCATATCTACTTCTACAAAGTAGCCTTTTATGTTTGCACTTTTATTCATGGTTAATGCCTTAAACAGAGTTCTCTTCAACCCTGATGTTTACTTTAGACACTTTATATTGTTTTGCAAACTTTGCACTACAAGGTTGCAGATTTCAGAAAGTTGAAAAATAATTTGTGTTTATTTTTTTATAGCTGAACTTCAGTGCAAAAATGTGTTTTTCCTCTCAGAAACTGTTGTGCACTTTAAAAAAAATGTGAAAGCTACTGTACCTCTGTACCTACCTGTTTTTGCTGCACTAAAATGTATGTTTGTGACAGTTCAGCTAAATGTCCTTTCAAAATAAAGTTGAAAAGTAAGCAATGAAATTTTTGTCAAACTTTTCAGAGAATAACTGAAAACATACTTTATTATGGTATATCGTGATATATATCGTTATCGTGATATAAAATAGTCCATATCGTGATATATGATTTTTTCCATATCGCCCAGCACTAGTCTGTGGAATAAGGGAGTTTCCTTTTAACATCAATCTGATTTTAGGTGTAAATACTGAAAAAACTTTTATTTGATTATATTTCCTCCCGTGGTTTTATTTAAATACTTAATCAATCATTTTTTCAATCCATCTATTAATTGATTAACAAACACAAGAAAAGACAGGCTGACTGAGTTTCTTTTCTTTTGAAATCAGTCCTTAATGCAGCCATACCGTAATCTCTACTATATATGTGCACCACAAAAACAAGTGGGGGCTAGAATGACCAAGGTTTTTGGAGTGAGGGCTGGCTTGACTGCAGTTTTGTTACTGAGTTTAGTCATGTTGGAGCATCACTTCTCCACTTATTCAGTTAACGTTTGAATTCGATTAATGGCTGGCTCCATGTTATTATTTTAGTGAATGGTTTAAATCCATGATTCAGGTATACACATGTAAATAGTGTTCATGGGTGATACAGTTACTGCTTTGTATTAAGTCCTGGTGTTAGTAGCATCTTTAAAATAAAACTGCACAGTAATATGCAATAATTTAAATGACCAAAAACGAATTTTGGAAAAGGAGAAATGTTAAAATAGAATTGTGGAGATGACAAAAAGTGTGTTATTGAAAAGTAGTGATGACCAGATGTTGTTTATTGTATTTTGTTTTATATTCAATGTAATGAGATATTAAATGTTCTATGGACACGGAATGTGAATGTCTAGATAGACAGAGGTTAGAGACAGTGTTATTTAATGCTGGGTAAAATGAATATAAAGAGGACAATGCAAACAGTTATTAGGCAGTGAGAGAAATGTTTATTGAATGTGAGTAATTGTGAATAAAATAGCTACAGAGGAACGGTGAAAACGGTCCGCGACTCCACTCTCCTTCCTTTCTAAATTCATTTACCTGTTCTCCAGGTATTATATAACTGTTGTTTGGTGCCATATTCTGGTACTTGCAACACACTCACCGAGTGTACCGATGACATCGCTCAGATGAAACGCACCATCGAGGGCCTCACTGCTAGCGTAGCCAAGCTGGAGGATAAATGTGAGGATTTGGAGTCCAGGTCACGGCGTAACAACGTTAGAATAATTGGAGTACCGGAGGGTCCCGACACCTGTACCACCGCTGCTGATGCTGCAATGTTAAAGGAAGCGTTCGCTTTGGAAAATGAGCCGCTTTTGGACCGGTCTCACCGGACCCTTCAACCTAAACCCAAGCCCGGGGATCGACCGCGAGCCATTGTATGCAGATTTCATTATCACAGCGACTGTATGGACATTTTACGCCACGCGAGAGAGCTCCGAGAGATTAAAGTCAAAGGTTTGACCATCTCAATTTTCCCAGACTACACTGTAAAGATAGCCGGGGCCCGGGCTGCATTCAACCAGGTCAGGCGTCAGCTTCGTGGCATGGACGGTGTTCGTTATGGGCTGTTTCACCCGGCGCGGCTTCGCATCACATATAACGGAGTAACGAAGGACTTTGATTCACCAGAGAAAGCCAGAGACTATGTCAAAACGTTAATTGATGGGTGAGCTGTAATGACTCACTTATACTACCGACTTTTTTTTTCACTCTTCGCTGTACTCAGGCTTGCCTCTATATAGTCGTTATGACTGTTACATTATTGCTTTGAGTTGAGGTCTAACTAATTTTACACTAATTTTACACTTTGCACTAATGCGTGGTTTTCTGGCTTGATACACTAACTGGGTTAGTGTAATTTGTGTTTGAAATATAGGCTGATTTTTAATTGTGTATGTGTGTATGTCTATGTATGTATGTATGTGTGTGTGTATGTATGTGTATATATATGTATGTATATATATATATATATGTGTGTGTGTGTGTGTGTGTATGTATGTATGTATGTATGTGCATGTGTGTATATATGTATATATATATATATATATATATGTGTGTGTGTGTATGTATGTATGTATGTATGTGCATGTGTGTATATATGTATGTGTATGTATATGTGTGCGTATGTATGTATATGTATGTGTGTATGTGTATGTGTATATATATGTATATATATATATATAATTTCCCTAGGAGTTATAACAAGTCATACACATTATTTTGGTTATTTAAAGACCAATGGAAATTACTGCATTTGCACTACTTCCTTTTGGGTTTTTTGCATTGAGCTGTGTAGGACTTTGTTGTTTGTTACTTAAAATATTTTTTCTTTGCTGCTGTACTGCAAATATTTCTTTTATATGATCTCTATGAAAATTTGATGGGATGTTAATTATTGTTATCTTGTTGGGTTGTTCCCTATTAGACAAAACATGGTTTCGTCGTGGCAGTTTTAAAATTGTAATTGCCACTTTGCGCATACTGTTAATCTGATTTAAAATCGGTAGGAGTTTCTTTTTCTTTTTTTCTCTCTCTCTCTCTCTTAATTTTTTTTTCTTCTTTTATTTCTGCTTACTCTGCTCACTCTCCGAGTCATTTTCACTTTATTGTGGACGACCTTTGGCTACTTTGGGAAACACCGCTGTCTCCTTTGTTCTGGGGTTTTATGGAGACTTTGGGTGTCTGTGTGTTTGGGGGGGTGTTGGGGGGAGGGTGTCCTACCACGGCTCATTATGGCTATCTATGTTTTTGTTGCTTATTGTTTTTAAATGGTTAACAGCAGTATAGGTCCCAGCATTGCTGGGTCAGGCACACCGCTCAGATTTATTACCTGGAATATCGGAGGCATGGGTAATCCTGTTAAGAGATCTAAGGTTTTTACACACTTGAAACGTTTAAACTCGGATATAGTTTTTTTTTTACAGGAGACTCACCTTCAGGTTAAGGATCACCATAGACTACAGTGCTCTTGGGTGAGTCAGGTCTTCCACTACAGCTTTAACTCAAAAGCAAGAGGAGTTGCCATCTTACTTAGCAAAAAAGTACAGTTTACATCCACTAATGTCATTTCTGACAAGAATGGCCGTTACCTCATAGTTGCTGGTACCCTAATGCAAAAAAAAGGTTTTGTTGGTAAATGTGTATGCACCAAACTTTGACGATGTTGAATTTGCTAACAGATCATTGAGAAACCTCCCTTTTTTAAATACTCACCTGTTGATTTTTGGTGGGGATTTAAACTGCGTATTTGACCCAAAGTTGGATCGGTCTAACCCCCGCAAACTGACTCAATCTGCTATGTCTAAAACATTCTCTGACTTTATGAGGCAGAATGGTCTTGTCGACCCGTGGAGATCCCGTAACCTTTCTATTAAAAAATTCTCTTTCTTTTCTCCGGTGCATCAATCGTATTCAAGGATTGATTATTTCTTTATAGATAGCACTCTTAATTCGTATGTAGTTTCCTCTGATTACTTAGGCATCGTAATATCTGATCATGCACCTTTGTTATTAGATATTCAATTACCTACTTACAAACGTAGTCCACCGCTTTGGAGATTTAACTCTCTTCTTTTGTCATATAAGGAGTTTTGTGACTTCATTTCGAACTCTACTGATGAGTTCCTTTCTTTCAATTGGAATGAATCCACTTCATACTCTTTGTTATGGGAGACATTTAAATGCTATATTAGGGGACAGATTATTTCTTATTCTGCTCTTTCTAATAGAAGGCTTAATGCTAGGCTTAAAGTACTTACATCTGCAATTGGTGACCTTGATCAAAGATGTGCACTGAATCCTTCTCCAGAACTGCTTAAACAGCGTTTAGATTTACAGGCAGAGTTCGATCTCATGTCAACTGAAGAGGCAGAGCGCTTGTTACTACACAGTCGTGGATCATATTATGAGCATGGTGACAGGGCCAGTCGTTTACTGGCACATCAACTACGGCGACAGGCTGCTTCCCGCTTGATACCCAGTATTAAAAATACCAGTGGTACAATTACTACAGACCCTGTTCGAAATTAATGCTACTTTTAAATCATTTTACTCCTCATTGTACAAAGCTGATTCTCCAAAAGACAATACTCGAATGAATGAATTTCTTCATAATCTTTCTAATCCGGTGATCGATTCTAATATTGCCAAACAATTGGACTCCCCTCTCTCTCTTGAGGAAGTATCTAATTCAATTAAAGCTATGCGATCCAATAAAGCCCCTGGCCCTGACGGGTTTCCGATTGAATTTTTTAAAACATTTATTGGAAAAGTGGCACCACTACTCTTATCCGTTTTCAACAGATCCTTGGAATCTGGTTCTTTACCACCAACTCTGACACAAGCCACTATAGCTCTCCTTCTTAAAAAGGACAAAGATCCAACCTCCTGTGGTTCTTATAGACCGTTATCTCTGCTTAATGCTGATGTGAAGGTGCTTGCTAAAGTAATTGCATCTCGGTTAGAGATCGTGCTCCCTTCTATCATATCCAACGAGCAAAATGGTTTTATAATAGGACGCCAACTGTTTTTTAATACCCGTACACTTTTTAATATAATTTATTCTAAGTATTCAGCTGAACTTCCTGAGATTGTGATTTCATTAGATGCTGAAAAAGCCTTTGATCGGGTTGAGTGGGGATACCTCTTTGCAGTTTGACGAAATTTGGATTCGGTGATAAATTTAAGTATGTTTTAAGTATTCTGGAGAACTTTAGTTCCTTTTCTGGTTACAAATTGAATCTAGAGAAAGGTGAATGTTTTCTCATTAACACTGCTGCATGTGTCCAACAGAAAGACTTACCCTTTCATTTTAGTCTGTCGGGGTTTAAATACCTAGGTATAAATGTGACGCGTTCAATATCTAACCTTACATCAGCTAACTTCACTCCTCTCATCTCAAAGATAACATTGGATACTCAAAGGTGGGGTAACCTTCCCCTTTCATTAATTGGCAGGATCAATGTTGTCAAAATGAATATTTTGCCAAAATTTCTTTTCTTATTTCAGTCGATTCCTCTTTTTCTACCAAAACACTTTTTTGTTTCTCTGGATAAAATAATTTCTTCTTTTATTTGGGCTGGGAAGTCACCAAGGGTTCGTAAATCTTTATTGCAGAGATGCAGACTAAGTGGTGGACTTGCATTACCCAGTTTTCAATCTTACTACTGGGCTGCTCATATCCATAAACTTTGCTACTGGTTACAGTCTCCTGAAACCTGCTGGTGTAAATTAGAACTGTCGTCATGTAGGGGATCCTCTATAGCGGCTTTACTTTATTCTTCTTTACCTACAAAACTCTCTTTATACACTGATAACCAAGTAGTTCTTAATACATTAAAGATCTGGTATCAATTTAGACGTCACTTTAAATTCATAGCTATATCTTCTTTGGGTCCTTTAAACAACAACCACTTGTTTCCTTCATCACTTTTGGACTCAACATTCTCCGTCTGGTACGACAAGGGTATCAAACAATTCAAACATTTATATGTAGATGGGGTCTTTGATAGCTTTGCTAATTTGTCATCTAATTATGGCTTCCTATTACTCATTTATTCCGCTATTTTCAAATTCGTAATTTTGCTACTAAATCTTTCCCTAACTTTCCCTCTGTACCTCCAGAGCAACCTTGGGAGAGCTTGCTTTCACGTACTCCAGATCAGAGAGGAATGATTTCAAATATATATATAACTTCATTCTGGCATTAAACAGTCAGTCAAATGACAGGAATAAGAATGCATGGGAAAGGGAACTGGGAACTCAATTAACAGAGGAGGTCTGGGAATGCGCGGTAGGTAGAATACAGTCTACTACTTCTTGTGCTCGTCTTGGACTTATCCAATTTAAAGTTCTACACAGGGTCGACTTTTCCAAGTCAAGACTTTCTGAAATATATCCAGAAGTAGAAGACACATGTGATAAGTGCCATGGCTCTCCCTGTCACCTTAGCCATATGTTTTTTACTTGCCCTGAGCTCAGTCGTTTTTGGTCCGGCTATTTTTCCATCATGTCCACTGTTCTCGGAGTGAATCTGCAGGTTTGCCTGTTGATCGCCATCTTTGGGATTCCTGATGCCTCACTTGCACTAAATTCTTCACAAACGGATATATTATCTTATACATCATTACTAGCAAGACGTTCATTATTGTTGCATTGGAAATCTGCCAAATATCCTTCCATTTCCCTGTGGCTTAAAGACACCATGTTTTTCTTAAAACTGGAGAAAATTAAGTTTACAATGAGAGGATGCACCGAGACGTTTTTTGACAAATGGCAACCCTTTATTTCTTATTTTAGAAATTTAGAAGTACTCCCCAGCTGAGTGTGCCTGTTTTTTGTTGTATTTCGGAATGCATGGATAAACAGTATTATTTGTTGTCATGATTAGCCGTGAACGGAGTGGGTGGGGTGGGAGGGCGGGAGGGTAGTTTGTTCGGGGGAAAAAAAAAATGTAAAAATGTAAATTGTGATTCAGTGACTGATTTTGTCTGATGTTCTTTTTCAATAAAAACATTTATTTTAAAAAAAAGATTCAGTCTGGACTACCTGTTCATTTGCACGTTTTCATGGCACATCACTCTTGGTCACTCTGCCCTTAATGCAAAAAACAGTTTGTGTATATATATTTATATTGTAATATTTTTAGTTTACATTGTTTGTTATATTTTTCCTTAATTGCATACACCAGCGGTTCCCAAACTTTTTCAGCCGCGCACCCCCTTCTATGTCTCAACCGGGTTGACGCACCCCCGATCCCCCACCCCTTAAAAAAAACGCAACAAGCTTTATTATAGCCATATTAAAGTCGCCATGTTTATTCATGCTAAAATGACCAGAACACACATATAACATAATAATCACAATCACAACAATGCGCTCTCGCATTTAAATTAAACTGAAACACTGTAACACAGTTCCAATATAATGAAACAAAGTTATGCGCAGGCTTCCACTTTTAAGAGCAAAGAGGATGGATGACATGCTCAGACTCAGTGGCAGAAAGCAGATAAGTTGAGGAAAATGTTAGAATATTTTGAACATTGAACAAAAATTTAAATGTTGATGGATGTTTAAATGACCGTGGAACTAACACAACCCGTCATCATAACACAGGTTATGGAAATAAAATTTGAACGCCAGTAATTTAATTCTATTCCAATAAAGTTCCAATAAAGATATTTTCCCTGATTTCAGCCAATTGAGCATATTTCCCAGAATTAATAAAGTAGAGGCCACAAGCTAGGTGCAAATGCAGTGGTAGAAGAATATAACTTCTTCTTCTACGCTTCACTTTAAGATGACGTGCATTTTGAATAGCCTGCATTTATCTATTCATTAAAATTACAGTTTTTGATTAAAAATTTTACAAAGGAAATGTTTATTTACACATCTTTATTGTGTGAAAACAAAAAAAAATTATCAGACCGCCATTACATTTTTCATCTCGCGCACCCCCTAGAGGCAGCTTGCGCACCCCTGGGGGTGCGCGCACCCCACTTTGGGAATCCCTGGCATACACCATCATCTCCACAACAAATTCCTCATATGTGTAAAATTGTACTTGGCAATAAAGTTGATTCTGATTCTGAAGTGGAAAAATGCCAGAGATAGGTTCGTGTGACAACGGAGGGACATGAAGGCGAAAAAGAGCGGGGATCCAGGTGGGAAAAGGGTCCCAGCTTTCTATGTCTTCATGTCCTGGCTGGAACCTTTCATCAAACACCGGACAACAACTTTGAATTTCACTTCAGAGGTAAACTTCATATCTTTTTGTACTTAATCATGTGCCTAGTCAGGTATAATGAGTGAGCTACCTTGCTTGCTAGCTAACGTGAATGAACATGCACTATCCTACCTGCGGCACAGATGTGCTGATCATAGTTCAAACAAAGGAAACTACTAAGCTAATGTTTGGTCAACAAGGCGCCAAAGCTGTTTCTTTTGAGTTTGAACAAAGCTATTACGAAGCTACAGTGCCCAAGCTCCCCAAATACAATTATGTGTACACGTGCTAAGAAGTGCCTGCACACTAAAACAAAGGGCAGGTTACTACTTCTGTATTGTGACGGTACCGAAGTGAGTAAAAAACAGTACATACTATACTAAATGGTACTTGTGCATTGGTGCTATGCTACACATGTACAGTGGAGCATGATATGTACAATGACCAATTGTTGGTGTGCTTTTTGTTTACAGACAACACAGGATTCTGATCCCAGCCGTGATCTCAGCTGTGAGCTCAGCTCAGATACAACTGAGCCCAGCTCTGACCCACCTTTGCCCACCCGGACCCTGGAGAGCCTGTATGCCTCCCAGCCTTCCACATCGCCTGCTGTCTCACCTACGCCTGTGCACCCTGAGAAGAAAACAAAAACCCAAACATTCACTAGACTACCAAGCCAGACAGGAAGAGTCCCGGAGGGCAGCTGCAACGCCTGACGGAGGCCCAAAGCAGTCCAGGGGATCAGCCTCTGCGCCTGACGGAGGCCCAAAAGTAATCCAGGGGGCCGGCCTCGGCGCCAGACGGAGGCCGAAAGCAATCCAGGGGGTCGGCCTCGGCGCCAGACGGAGGCCCAAAACAGTCCAGGGGGGCGGCCTCGGCACCAGACGGAGGCCCAAAACAGTCCAGGGGGGGCGGCCTCGGCACCTGGCAGAGGCCCAAAACAGTCCAGGGGGTCGGCCTCGGTGCCGGAAGGAGGCCCTAAACAGTCCAGGAGGTCGGCCTCGGCGCCTGACGGAGGCCAAAAACAGTCCAGGGGGTCGGTCTCGGTGCCGGGCAGACGGCAGAGACAGTTCAGGTGGACGGCCACCGCGCCAGCGGACAGGAACCAGGAACAGACGAGGCAGCTGGCGTCGGTGGACTAGAACCAGGAACTGATGAGGCAGGCAGCGCCGGTGGACAGAGACCAGGAACTGGCGAGTAGGGTTGGGCACTGAGAACCGGTTCCAAATAGGAACCGGTTCCTAACGTCCGGTTCCGGAACCGTTAAGAAGATGTTTGAGTTTCGATTATTTTTTTCGGTTCCTGAATGCCCGCACTAGTTCGTCTTCGGGGTTTGAATCACTACGCCCAGAGTGCTGCCGCGCTCCGTCCGATTTCGAAGTTTGTATTACTCCGCCCTGCGTACTGCCGCGCTCCGTTTGGTTTCGAGGTTTGTATCACTCCGCCCCGCCCCTGCGAAACCTCTTTTGTTGAAAATGGACCGCAAACGCCGATCGAAAGTGTGGCTACATTTTAATTTAAAAAAGCAGGGCTACGCACAGTGCAACATCTGTAACAAAATGATTTCTGCCAATGGAGGATGCACTACGAACATGACCAAACACCTTCGCCTGCTGCACGGCATAAATGAGTGTGCCGTATTTGACGTGTTGCGCTGCCCCCCTGCTTCAAGTGAATCAGCCAACGTCTCCTCTTCGGAAACGGAACCAGGTAAGTTAACGTTACATGAAAATTATGTATGTTTCTTAACAGACTATCTTAAGTTATAGACTACCAGTTGCTAAAACTCTGTCAAATCTGTTTGTAGTTGAACGCTCGCAGAGTCATGTCGCTAACGTTTGCCAGTCTGGGCCTGCTGCTGCTATGTTGACCGGCCAGCGACCCCAGCCGGCAAAAAACCCTCAACAAACCCCTTTCACCATAGCAGCAAGGGGGAAGCTGTCAGTGAAGAGAGTGAATGAGTGCCACAGAAAAGTGACTGCGTATGTGGTGAAAAGGCTACATCCCTTGAGTGATGTGGAGTTGCCCACATTTAGGCAAGTAAAAAGGAATAACAAGGCTAACTAACGTTAACTTAGCTAGTATCTACTTCATCTACCCCCCCCCAACCTAAGTTACAGTAACAGTTCAGGTTTAATTTTATTGACAGATTTGTCACAGTGTTCGTTTTATTTAGAAACATCACAACATATGTACATGTGCTGAAGTGTTGGTGTGTATTTATTGCACATTGCTTTTATGGTCTGTTTAAAAGTTAAATGTGTTTTTTATTTTATTTTATTTATTTTGCTAAAGATGTCTTATGTTTTTTGTGTTTGCAGGGATATGATCCACGCAATAAACCCGAAGTACACCCCCCCTACAAGGGAGTGTTTAACTAATAGATTGATCCCAGCATGGTATCAAGTGGAGAAGTCTAATTTGATCTCAGAGCTGAGGGAGGTCAGTCACATAGCTCTCACTTGTGACGGATGGACTAGCCTAACACAAGACCACTACCTGACTGTCACAGTGCACTATGTAGTGGAAGGCAACATGAGGCAGAAAGTCCTTGCAACAAAAGCTGTGTACACAGCCCAGACAGGAATTGTTGTGGCAGAGGAAATCGGTGACATCCTGAGAGAATTTGGCGTGTTTGATAAAGTAGTAGCCGCTACTGTGGATAATGCAGCCAATATGGACATAGCCATCAAACGGCTGCATTTTGTAAAGCTTGGCTGCTTCGCTCATTCACTGAACCTCGCTGCACAGAGTCTGTACTCCAGCAGTTTAGTGGCTCAGTGGACTGCAAAGATTCATGCCATCATTGTCTGGATGAAGAGGTCATCGATGGTGAAGGTGGTTCTACGGGAAAAGCAGGATGTCCTAAGTAAGAATCAATGTCTGAGTTTACTTGGATACCACTAGGATAAAATTAAAGCAATTCCTCTCTTTTAGTAGTGCACTGCACACAATATACATTTTGCTGGTATTAACATTGGTAAAACAATGCAACGTTACATAAATCTGTCTGATAACACAATATAAAAGGTGCATGTCATATTGATGTTAATTCTCTATGTATTTGTGATTTTCTTGTTCGTGTCAGACCTTCCTCAACATTCACTGATTCTCGATGTGAGAACAAGGTGGAATTCTCTCTATCTAATGATGGAGAGATTCCTTGAACAATATCCAGCAATACAAGCAGCCAGCTTGGACCAACTGCCTGAGAAAGAATATGGAGAGGGACAGGTAGAGATAGAAAGATGGATAGGATGGATAGGATTTAAAATGAAATTAGACAGAGCGTAAGAACGTGCATAAGGTACTAAGAAAGAAGTTAGCACACTGTTTTGCTGGATTATGCAGTGAAATTAATTTAAACTCACTTGTCAAACAGCACTGCTTTTGTTTAAAGAAACAAATAAAATCAATATTTTGAACTGTATTGAAATGTATTGTTTCGCACACAGGCTTGGTCGGCTTACAGATGGTGATTTTACCAAGGCAGAGGACTTCATCAGGCTGGTGCAAGTTCTTTACACCTGCACACTCTGTTTCCACCGAAAAAAGCCCAACAGCCGGGCAGATCCTACCAATCATCCAAAAGCTTGAGAAACACTTTGCTTCTGTAAATGGAGACACAGCATTTGTAGCTGACTTGAAGGAAAGGGTCCTGGAAAACCTGTCTACCCGGTACAAGGTAATGACTGAGGCTATCAAACGAATGAAGATTAAAAATGTATTTAATTCTTCTGTTCCTGTGGCTTAATGTAATAGTAATTTAATTGTTTTAAAGAATGAAGACATTAGGCTCTTTTTGGAAGAAGCAACTGCCTTAGATCCCCGCTTCAAGAATAAGATGGACAACAACCCCGCAGTCTGGGAACGGATCAAGGGGAAGTTGCTGGCAAACTCTGAGAAGGTGAAATGTCATTAATACACACACACACACACACACATACATACATACATACATACATAATATATATATATATATATATATGTTAGGGCTGTCAAAGTTAACGCGTTAACGCGTGATTAACGCAAAATAATTTTAACGCAACTAATTTTTTTATCGCGCGATTAACGCGTTGCCGTTGATGTACAATAGTAGAGAGGAGAGTAGGTTTGATGAGCCTCAGGGCCCCGTCGTAGTTGTAGTCCTGTAGTCCTGTAGTCCTGTCAAAACAGGAAGTCATTCGACGTCCATGCCGCAGACAGACAGACGTAAACAATCCTCCGCTAGCAGTAAAAAAAAATGGATACAAAATATACTATTTTGAATGGTAAGTTCAGCTTCAAAACCTTGCCTGATGGCTAACTCCACAAGATAAATGTTGTTTGTGTTTACTGTCGATGTGAATTTAGTTACCACCGGAGTCCGGTCACTTGACGGCTAATGAGAGCGCTGATGGAGAGAGCCCCCCCCCCCCCCCCCCCCCCCCCCCCCCCCCCCCCCCCCCTCGTTTAAAGCAAACCACGAAAATATTTTGTATGAAGAACATAAGAAGAGAAAATATTGAGTATATATATATATATATATATATATATATATATATATATATATATATATATATATATATATATATATATATAATATAATGGATTTGGCATTGTAGCAATAAATAAACATGCATTTGTTTTGCATAAGGCAAGCATTTGTGTACTCTCATATTAGGCAAGGCAACTTTATTTGCAATTCAATTCAAAGTGCTTTACAGATGCAGTCACAAGAAGGCAAATAGAATCATTCCATACAAGCACAAAAATAATCAATAATAAATAAAAATTAATTAATAAAAAAATGAATTAATTAAATTAAAAATGAAGAGTGCAGATAAAATCCTTCCAGTCATCATCTTCACATCTAAACAGAACTGTTTTCAGTCTGGATCTGAACATTGTCAGAGTTCAGGTCTGTCTCACATCTGCTGGAAGACTGGTCCAGATTTTAGGAGCATAAAACTGAAATGCAGCTTCACCTTGTTTAGTCCTGACTCTGGACACCAGCAGGAGACCACTACCTGAGGTTCTCAGAGTCCAGGTTGGTTCATATGGATCTAACATGTCAGAGATGGACTTTGGGGCCATGAAGAGACTTGAACACAAGTAGAGCTGTTTTAAAGTCTATTCTCTGAGTGACAGGAAGCCAGAGACCTCAGGACTGGACTAATATGGTCATATTTCCTGGTTCTAGTCAGGACTCGTATTAATAAGAGTAATACAACTTGAAAAAGATCCGTATAAGGTAGATTTAGAACAGATAAAAATATGCGATTAATTTGCGATTAATCTGATTAATTTTTTTGAGAAATTGACAGCCCTAATATATATATATATATATATATATATATATATATATATATATATATATATATATATATATACACTGTCTCCCTCACTCCTTAACATTTTATATTTAATTAGCATTATACATCATTCATTAACACTGTACTGTACTTATACTTTTTAAATCACCTTACTACAACTCTACTTTAAATCTGTTAGTGCATGCCTTTATTAACACGCATTCTATTATAGACTCTCTAATAGAAGTGACAACTCTCTGTACCGGTGGCTAAGACAGTTCACTGCACTGAAAAAATGGAATAAGAGAGGTTGTTCAGTTTTTAAAACTAAGTTAAGTTACACTGTCATGTTTTTATTGCACTTCTTCTCTAAACATGATTCAATTATGAAACATCACTACAAATGCTCTTGTTGTGAAATTGACATGTTTCAGTTATGATCACAATATGTGAAATAGTTGCACTTTATGGTAAAGCACCGCCTACTTTTTTAAAAAATGAAATGCCCCTCCTCCTGCTTTGACCGGGAAAATAGCTTCAACTGTCAAGAAGGGAGCCATTTTTTTTGTTGCTGCTTGGGACTCAGGAGTTTTTCTAAAAGGTAAAACTTTTAAAAACTTTCTATCATTTCATTGTAATGTCAATATTTGCTTCAGTAACCAGAAATTGTAACTGTTTGATAAGGGGAAAGAAGCTAAGTTAAGTTTAATGTTCGTTTTTATATCGCTAGACTACCATATTTTAGGTTAATTAATTCAAATTCAAATTCAAATATACTTTATTGATTCCCCAAGGGGGAAATTCAAGTTTCAGTACACCAGTCTGGTGTACTAGAGGAGCTGCTGGGGTCATGCCCGGTCCTGTGGTCCGAGTGCTAACTCCAGTTAACAGTCGTTCAAAACAGTTAACAGCCGTTAGAACCAGTATATCTCCATAATGATGACCAGTGAGATATCTCCAGGTCAGAGGAGGAAACACAGATGAACCAGACCGTCTCCTCTGGGAAGACTGAGCTCCAATGTGTTTAGGGCAAATGTCTTAAATAAAACTAACCAAATGTGTATTTGTAGTTATTTAAACTCGGTACGTTTTTCTTTTCAGAGTGCCTCGTGTGTGCTTTTGTTTAGGACGGGTGTTCGCTTGTCAGGTAGGTCTTGTTTCTTCACCATAAGTTTAAGCATTATTAATTGGTTAATTGTATAAATCCTACTGCTGTCAATTTTCCTTTTTTTTGGAGAAAGGTTTATTCGTAATATAGATGCGTTAGCATGTAGGCTTTGGTGACATTAGCATGGCGGCTAACGTTCGTAGTAGATAATTTGTTGTTTCCCCATCCCCCCCTGCTGGGGCTCAGTTTCCACTCTGTGCCAAGATGCACATGCTGTGTAGAGGCCACCATGCTTCATGTATCATATACTACCACAACCCAGTCTGTCTAAACCACATCAGGGCCGACATCACACATGCAAACAATAAAAAACAATCTCAGGCACTCCATAGAAGGTAATAAAAACACATTTTCTTTAGCCTATATGGTGTATGGGTCATTCCACAAAATCCGTGCTTTTTGTGTCCCTGAGAAATATTTTCTGTCTCTGGGGTATTGACTGGTGTGTTTCTACTAATATACGATGTCCAATAATGTATACTTTTTCACTTTTTTGCAGGGAGTCAGTGATGCAGCCTTTGAAGAATCAGTTGAGGAAACTACTGTGGGGATCTTCACGGTGAAACAACAGGAGGCCCGGCCCAGGACAGAGAATGTAGGAATTATCCCGGAAGGGCAAATTGTTATCCAGGAATTGGACAATGTTCCACTGGCTGTTGCACTACTGTTTGGCCTTCAGTACGCTCTGAATATGGACTATCCTCGTCGGCTCAGGTATACCTTTGAAGTGCTCCAGAAAGTGGTTCTGGAGCTTGATGGTGCCACACTTTCAAAGAAAGCCCAGGTCCTGAAGAATAGACTCAATGAGTAATCCTGGACAGTGAGCATGACCTGCTTATTTGAGGACCTTTGCCATTCCAGTTCTGTTTTAGTGTTTTTACATTACATGTGTTACTACCTCCATGTTCTGCATTGTCCTTGGCTGATTGCCATTAAAAGAAACCAGGAATTTTTTTTCTCCTTTCAGGTGACACCATCTCTTAGTTTTAACAAACTTTGTGGCAAAGTTAGCTTTTTTTTTTTTTTTTTTTTTTTTTAAGTTGAGTAGTATTGCGGTGTCACTCTGACCTTGGGATAGGTTTTTATTTCTGCCACATTGATGTTCAAGTGTCGTTTCAAGTTCAAGGGTTTATACAACTGATTTCAGAGGACCAGAAATGTTCTGAGATGTTCCAAGTTTTTCATATATTTCATAGTTTTTCTTTATGCCAAAGTGATTGGTTGTAAGTGTCTGAGAGACGCTGCTCTAAACTGATGGGAGATGTGGAATGAGCTGAATGTTTGAAAATTTTGTAATGTCTGTTCTGACAAGTCAGATGTGTTAATGTTGAGCCAAAAACTGGATTTATTGTCCGCTGTTACAGTTGTCTTATTTTTTGACAAAATACAGCTGTTGTAAAAGAAATGTCATTTTTCATGCCTCATGTTTTTGAAAATTTTATGTTAGTAAATGCTGTAGTTCATAGATTAAGCTGGATTAATTTATTTAGATAACAGAAATCAACATACAGAAATAGTAAAAAGTATGCAGAAGCTTTATGACTTAATAGTGTGAGACCTACATGAACAGATTAGGTTGATAACGTAAAAAAACACTGCGTATACTTTATATAAAAAACTTATGTTGTTTTAACAGATGATGCCTAAATACACTAAACATAAAAAAGTCATGTTGGTTTAACATGGGATAGTCTCATATACATAACATAAAAGAAAAGCTTTAAATCAACATTAAAAAGTCATGTTATTTGAGCAAATAAGAATTCAGTATATTGAGCATGACTAAATCATTTTTAGTAAACATAACTTTAATATGTGCAACCGATGTCCATATTTTTTTCATGTAAATTGAACATGCTTTTTTTTTCAGTGTGCTGTTTAATTTTATTCTTCTATTCTATCCATCTTTCTATATATACCTGTCCCTCTCCATATTATGTTCTCTGTAGTCAGTGGTAGTCCATGACCATGCAGAAGAAGTTGGTGTGATGCAGGGCAAGGGAAACCATGAAGGTGTGGAGACTGAGAGTGAGGAGGAGGAGGAGAATGTAAGTAGATTGCTGAAATTATATTGGTATGTTCTTCTCAGTCATGAAATATCTTTTTAATGGTTGTTCTACTGATAACTGTTCTGTCCTGTGTTTGTTTAGCAGCTTCCTCCTTCCAAAAAATCCAAAAAGTCTCCACTGGAGGAGCTTTTTGCTGAGGAGGATGCCATGAAGAGGACCTCACGGGAGGAGTTGATGTCTGTGGAAAGTCGTGCTGAAAGGGAAATCCAAATGTACCTGCAAACGCCACCAACCGTCACATCATCTGACCCTGCAGCCTGGTTCTGGACCCAGAAAGAAACCTACCCGTTACTGTCATGTCTGGCCTTCTCATATTTATGTGTCCAGGCCTCCTCAACACCTTGTGAGCGGGTGTTTTCAACTGCAGGAAACACAGTCTGTGCAGCGCGATCACGCTTACTGCCTGAGAAGGCAGACATGATTATCTTCTTGAATAAGAACTGTTTTTGATTTCTTATGACTGCGCCAGTGTTTGTTTTTATTTTGTTTCATGTTCAACCAAAAGCTCTTTGCAAACTTGGTGTGTTATTTCAGCAGGGTAATTCAGTTTTACACTTTATGTCACAGTTAGTCCCTTATTAGAATACCCTAGTTAGGTCAAGGGACAATGTAAAATAAAAAGGTTTTTCAAATGAGAAAATTCTCTCTCTTTTTTTCCTATGGTGCACCTCAAAGAATCGGAATCGATAATCGTTTAGAATAGGAATCGATATTGAGAATCGGAATCGGAATCAGAATTGTTAAAATCCAAACGATGCCCAACCCTACTGGCGAGGCGGACTACCACGGCGTCGGCGGGCAGGAACCAGGAACAGACGAAGCAAACGGCATCGGCGCACAGGAACCAGGAACTGACGAGGCGGACGACCATGGCGTCGACGGGCAGGAGCCAGGAGGCGACGTGGAGGGCGGACGCGGTGCTGGACGGGAGCCAGGAGGCGACGTGGCGTCATCTGCAACTCCTGCTGCAGCGGCGTCGGCGGTGTCTCGGTCGGCTGCAGCTCCTGCTGCAGCAGCGACGGAAGAAGCTGGACATGCTGCAGCGGCGACGGAAGAGGCTGGACCTGCTGCAGCGGCGAAGGAAGAGGCTGGACCTGCTGCAGCGGCGCTGGCTGGGTCGGAACCGCCTGCAGCTCCAGCCGCAGGGGCCCAGGAAGAGTCTCAGTCGCCTGCAGCTCCAGCTGCAGAGGTGCAGAGTCCCCGTGCAGGGGCGACGGTTGGTTCTCGGCCTTGGGGACACATAAAGGCGCGTCGACCACCGGCACAGGCGAGTTGAGGCGCGTCGACCGCCGCAGAAACACGGGGAGGTGCGTCGACCACCTCGGGAACGGAATCGGGCGAGCGTGCGTCGACCACTTCGGGAACGGAATCGGGCGAGCGTGCGTCGACCACTTCGGGAACGGCATCGGGCGAGCGTGCGTCGACCACTTCGGGAACGGCATCGGGCGAGCGTGCGTCGACCACTTCGGGAACGGCATCGGGCGTGCGTGCGTCGACCACCTCGGGAACGGCATCGGGCGAACGTGCGTCGACCACTTCGGGAACGGCATCGGGCGAGCGTACGTCGACCACTTCGGGAACGGCATCGGGCGAACGTGCGTCGACGGCCACAGAGACGGGAACGGATGGAACGACACCGAGGACTGAATTTAGCACCTCCAGTTCCTCCCTGTACCTGACCAGATCGGCCTGGAGTGACTCGATGGCTGGCAGGGTGAGAAGCTGGGGCATGGTGGGCAGGTGCTGTAGGAGGAGGTCGTATATGAAACTCCACCGCCTCAAGTCTGAGGTCTCCAGCAAAGAAGATGTGAGATGGTGGAAGAATTCACAGAAGCCCTGGACCTCCTCCTGAGTCGCCAGACGATTGTTCTGGGCGGCGACAGAAACGGGGCTGGGCGGTGACGGCTGGGTTGGTAATGCGGGAATCGAGAATGCTGGAGGTGATGTGTCCCGGACCACCTCCGGAAAAAACGGAGGAGGTGCGTCCGGGACCATCCCGAAGCACGACAGACGAGACGTGTCCAGGACCACCTCCGGAATAAACAGAGGAGGTGCGTCCGGGACCATCCCGAAGCCAGCGGGCGAGACGTGTCCAGGACCACCTCCGGAATAAACGGAGGAGGTGCGTCTGGGACCGTCTCGGAGACAGGAGAGGAAAAAGTGTCCATCTGGACCGCCGCTGAGGAGGAATGTCTTCCTCGCCTCCTCCGGGCTGCCTCCCTGCGGAGATCCTTCCACTGGGTGATCATTCCTGTCCCGGCAGGATCCACATTATCAGCCGATCTTTTAGATTTCTTTCTTTTAACATGCGGAGGAGGTTGTGTGGCATCCAAAGCCACCACGCCGACATGAACCCCTGGAGGACTGGCCACCCGTGGAGTCGCTCCAGACTGGGAGCGCCTGCCTCGCCTTCTCCGAGGCGTCACGTCATCTCCCCCGGAGGCGAACTCGGCCAGGTAATGGGCTGGTCCAAACCCCGCGCTCCAACTGGCACGCTGGAAGCTCTTGGGCCTTCCCAGGGCCAGTCGGGTGCCCCAAAAGGAATCAGAACCTCCCGCTAGGTCCAGATCTGGGTGGGTCCATTCTGTCATGGTTTGCGGTGGACAGAAGGAGGACCAAAGAGCAGGAGTTCAAAAAGCAAAAAGGTTTATTTCCAAAAACATAAAGTTCAATGATCAAAACATAAATGTCCAAAATACGAAAATACAAAAACATAAACTTATTTAAATCCAAAGTGATGACGAGAGGGAAAACAAGCAGGACCGCAAACATGTACTCACGACAATGGACCCACAGAGAACAGGGGAAAATGACAGGACTTAAATACACAGAGGAACAAACGAGAGGCAGGTGCAGGGAATCAGTGGTAATGAGGGGAAGGAAGCAAAGCAGAAAACAATAGAGACAAGACAGACCTTTCAAAGTAAAACAGGAACCACTAAAGACAGGGAGAGACGCCAACTTGACAGACACAGACACACACAGGGTTGCCATGGCCGACCCAGGCCATGACAATATATAATTGTTAATTTAATTGTTCACTTACATGCTTCAGTTATACTGAAGGTATTGGTATACTTTATTTTAATAGCTGCTGTTGCACTACGTTTGTTAAGTTTGTTTACATTACCAGCACTGTTTAATATTTTTGTATATGTAGATTTTCAGGTTTTCTATTTCTCAATATTACCTTTTTTCTCTGCTTTTTGTGCTTTTTTCTACCTTGGTGTGGCTCAGGGAAATAAAACCAAAGCTTTATGGACTCAATGTATCTTTTTTATTCTGAAAATCATATATTATGCCAAACTACAGAGATTTCTTTAAACAACCATTTAACATACACCATTATACATCATTAAAGAACATACAAGCAAATGAAAAGACAGCATGAAAGAGTTGGGAAAGGTCATCACTGAGGGCCATCACTCATCAAGCGTTCCAAGTGTACCACGGGTCACCACCTGGTTCTGCCATGGCACAGATCCACGCTCTGTCTGGAAGAAAGACACCAGGTCTCTCCTCACTGCCATAGATGCTCTGGTGGCGCGAGCTCTGGACATCAGTGATGGGTCAATAGGCTCCATGTTGGAATCCCCAGTGACTTCAGCTCACCACTCACCAGGCCTCACAGACCCAGCTCTTTCCACGTCTGGATAGCTGGGGGTTATGTAGCGGGCCTCTTGGCTGGCCACCTCGACTGTGTGGGTGAGGTAGTTGTGCAGCACCACAAAAGCCTTCACCACATCCTTAGCTTTGTCTGGGAAAAACTCAATTGGCCGTCCGAGGATCCTCCATCGTGCAACCATGATACCAAAGGTGTTTTCAATAACCCGTCTCGCCCTGCTGTGTCGGTAATTGTAGATCTGCTTGTCTTGAGGCAGATTAGTTCCTGCATGAGAAGAAACGGGGGATGGAGACAATGAAGCACTCATTATTGCATCGCATTTGGACTGTAATAAACATGTAGAAATGCAGTTGAACATACGTTTTGTTTATATGGCATCACAGCTATAACTGATATATTTTAGCATTTCCACTTAACATAGACATCGGGATATGCAGCACATCGTTCATTATGTTACATTACATTATATTTTGCATGCTCTTTTATCCGAAGCGACTTTAAGACTTGTAGAACACATACATACCCTGAAATGGTCGCATGAGGTTGCAGTGGAGGGGGAAAGCGGCATCACCAACAACAACGTGGGGTGTCTTCACCAAGGTCCCGGGAAGGTCAGCTGGTGGGGACAGGTTTAGCTTGTGGTTGAGGAGCAAGGACTCGAAGGTACTCTCCTTGAACACCCCACCGTCTCTCTCATGTCCGTAAGCTCCGACGTCCATCATTGTGAAGTGATATCTTGCATCGCACGCCGCCATCAACACAATGGAGTGGGCACCCTTGTAGTTGAAGTAGTCACTCCCTGATTGTGGGGGGGCCTTCATGGTGACGTGTTTGCCATCGATACTTCCAACACAATTTGGGAAGTTCCTCAATCTCCAGTAGTCATGTTTCCCATGACAGAATCCACATAAAGAGATAATAGTACTGGGTGTGATCTGAGCAGGTTGTAGTGGAACAGATGATGGTTTTACAGTACATCCTGCTTTCTCTGGATTCACAGCTACTGAAGTAGCAAAGCAGCCTCTTATTGATTTTGGTTCAGCTTTGCTTCTTGGGAGAGACCTTTTGGTTGTTATTTGGTCCTGAATGTCTCCAAAAAAAGGGTCCAAAAGCATCTTAGCTTGTTTTTTTCCATAAAATCCACCAGATGTTGAAATCTGATTCTCCTGCCAGTTCTCTGTTGCATCTCAAAAGCTGAGGTTTGCCACTTTTCCCAGAGTTTGTAGGGTAGTTTGGATGCAATCATCCTTAGATTTGATGGGATATCAAGTTCCTCCAAATACTGTAAATCTTGCATAACATTACAACATCCTCTCAAATACATTGCATATGCATGCAGCATTTCCCATCCTCAGCTTTTATTGCTGTCCAATTCATAGCTTTTTCCAAGTAAGCCTCAGTTGCTGCCCGGACTACGCCTGGCATGGAGGCTACTCGCTGCTGCTGCTCCAGGGACTTATCCCTGCGACGCTGGACGCTCCAGTTTGTGCCCGGTTTGTGGTGATCTGCGGTCGGATGTCTACATACTGTCTGCAGGGGGCGGATTGGTCCTTTTGCGGCTGGTGGAGACCTGCCGCCACGGATATTGAACTGCTACCTGCGGCAACCACCACCACTGGATCCAGGCTGCAGCGTCACGGAGCCGAGACGGGAGCCCCCGAGGTAGCAGCGGCGGCAGCATGCTGCCCCCGTCCAGCAGTCTACACGCCGGATGGGTCAGCTGACCTGGCAGGGACCGTCTGGTGACCTGGTGGGGTCCAGCACCGCCGGGGGAGACGACAACGGCCTGGTCCGGTCCGCATGATGAACCGGGCTCTGGGACGGTCGGCTCCGTCGCTCGCCGGACTGAAGGAGCTCAGTCTTCCCAGAGGAGACGGTTGGTTCATTGGTGTTTCCTCCTCTGACCTGGAGATATCTCACTGGTCATCATGATGTAAATATACTGGTTCTAACGTCTGTTAACTGTTTTAACGGCTGCTAACGGCTGTTAACTGGAGTTAGCACTCGGACCACAGGACCGGGCATGAAAAGGAGCGCTGGACACTAGCAGCTCCCCTAGTACACTAGACTGGTGTACTGAAACTTGAATTTCCCCCTTGGGGGATTAATAAAGTATTTTTGAATTTTAATTTGAATTTGAAACACAGAAATCTCTCTTGCAGGTAGTAGAGACAGTTTTTGCTGTGAGACAATAAGTTCTGCTATGTCACTTTGTCTTTGAATAACCACGTCCATGTTATTATGAACGGCACTAACAACATTATCTTGTGCTGAGTGATTTATTGTTTGAGTATGATTTGCACCGTGGGTCTGGTGTTTTTCAGTAGCAGGTTTATTTTGATCCTCTGGTGTGTTGATGCTCCTTATAGGTGGAGGTCTGTTGAGACTTGAGATAGCTTGGTGAAGTGGGGTTTAGGGTATAGCACCTAACTGCACAAAGTCCACATTGCTCTCCACAGTTTCCGGTTCACGGTGGGAGTCATAATATTCAGCCATGCCATCACCTGTAGCTTCCTGAGCTCCCTCATCACTTTCATGAGGTGAATCACTTTGAAGGATTTCTATTTTAGCGGTTGATGCTGCGAGGTCTGCTTCCAACTCCATTTGCTCCATCTTTGCTTTCAGTTTTATTTCCTCTAGTTGCAAGGTGTGTTTTTCCTTCAGTGCAGCAGCTTGAGCCATTGCAGCAGCCTGTTCTGCTTTGGCTTTTTTTTTTTTTTTTTTAACTCTGAGGAGATTGAGGAAGATCTAGAGGCTTTTGACCCAGTAGTTGACTTTGATTTGAGAGACACATTTGATATGCTGTCCAGTGGTCCAACTTTTGATTGTGCAATTTCTCTTTTCCATGTTTCAACATCTTTCATGAAATAATTCAGGTTAGTTATTCTGGGTTCATACCAGTCATAATAATCATTTTCCTTTTTCCTCCTCTGATATGAGCTCTTGCACAGATTTGTGAGCATTTTTAAATTAAAGGTGGGGTGGGTGTTCTTCGAAAAAATGGTTCCAGCAATCCAACTCAAGTGAGATTTTGAAAATATACACTCCCTCCCTCCTCCCAAAGGCTCCGCCTCCTCCTCTTCAGCCCACCCCTCGAAACCACGCCTTCACACGATTCACGACTACATGAACCGCAGGGAGGGAGGGAGGGAGGGGTGGGAGTGCATTGATATTTGATGGACGTATTAGGCAGCCAATCAAAATAGTGATGATCACTATTTTGATTGGTCAGAGTTTTTCTCTGATTATACCCTCTAGACCGAACCAAAACGTTTTTTTTTTTTTTTTTTTTTTTAATGCAAACATTTCATTTCAGTGAGTGCAATGGGAATGTGAAAAGGTTTTCAGGCAATATTGTAAAACGTGCTGCAAAAAAACAACACCCACCCCACCTTTATCCACAGCTCCTTCAAACATTTCAAATGCATCATTGACCTTATCAACATTTCCATCATCAGACATCAAAGCTTTTATCTCATTCGACCTCTTTGTGCACGCTCCCAATCTGCCTCAGCGCGAAGCAATGCACGATTTCAACATGTCCTCGTCCTCAGGTGAGGTCAAGCCAGCCGTCGTTGGCATTTGCGTGGTCAAATCAGCCGCTCCTGAATTTCATGTGCACTCGTATTCGAATGTTTACGGAACTTCAATGAAAGCGACTCATATACAATTTCCGGTTTCCAAAATAAAAGTACAAGACAAGTAACGGGGTCATTAAAAAAAAACTTGGTTTGTTAAACAACTTTACCAGTTATACTAGACTAATATCTATGCCACAGTGTTTATTTTATTTTTTTCATTTTTTTTTTTTATGTCTGCAGCACTAATTTTATTTAAGGGTATTTAGGACCTTTTCTTTGCTGACTACCACCACACTCAGTATCAGACACTTTTACTGTAGAAAAGTGGAGAAATCCATCACTGAATATCCAAACATTGTATTGTTATTATAAAGTCAAACATCTATTTTTTGATGGGCATGCTGTTTTTGAGGGACTCTGGATTTTTATTCTGCCACAATCCCTGGCAATAACTGTTACACTTCACTTCAGGACTATGCTGACTACCATCACACTCAGTATCAGACACTTTTACTGTAGAAAAGTGGAGATAAATGAATAAATAAATAAATAAAAATCTGGAGTCCCTCAAAAACAGCATGTCTATCAAAAATCGGCAATTGATGTTATTTTAAAATACAATGTTTGGATATTCAGTGATGGATTTCTCCTTTTTTCTACAGTAAAAGTGTCTGATACTGAGTATGATGGTAGTCAGCATAGTCCTGAAGTGATGTGTAACAGTTATTGCCAGAGATTATGGAGAAATAAAAATCTGGAGTCCTTCAAAAACAGCGTGTCTATCAAAAATCAGCAATTGATGTTATTTTAAAATACAATGTTTGGATATTCAGTTATGGATTTCTCCTTTTTTCTACAGTAAAAGTGTCTGATACTGCGTGTGGTGGTGGTCAGCATAGTCCTGAAGTGATGTGTAACAGTTATTGCCAGAGATTATGGTGAAATAAAAATCTGGAGTCCCTCAGAAATTAATAGCTCAATCCAAAAATAAGCATTTTGACAACATTTGAACTTTTAAATCATCATCATATTTTTCCTTGTATTCCACTAAACCTCTTATCATTCCATTTTGTCTGTACATATTTGATATTTCTTGCATACACAGTCACAGTGTATTTTCAACAGTAACTTATTATAATTTGTCAGAAATTATCAATCTTATTGTAATTCAAACTTCTGCCATCTGTCTTTCTCTAAGGAAATATTTAATCTAATGATGTAATTTCTCCACGACTTGACATTTCAAGTATTTATTTTCAACATTTAACAAAAAAAAAATTTGTGACATGAGATTACTTGTCAAAAAAGAAAGTGTCCTAAATACCCATAAATAAAATTTGTGCTGCAGACATTTGAAAAAATGAAAAAAAAAAAAGTTTAACTAATCATTCAGTTCATCCTTGAACATCCTTCCAACATCCTGTTTTATTGTAATTCACAACTTTTCTTTCACAGTATTCCTCTATAGCGCAGCGGCGCTTCCATTCATTAAATCGATCAGCTGATTTTACTCACGGCTCGCCGGCCTTTCCTCCAGACAGGCTGGTTTCCCCACTCGCCGTAGCCCTTCGAGTCTGCGGTGGAGTTTCTCTACATGTAGTGGCTACTCTTGCTTTCCAAAAAATTAAAAAACCAAAATAGCCAAGTAGTCCGAGGAGGAGGTCTATGACTCGCAAAAATGTCCAAAATGAAGGCAGTCACGGAGATCAGATTAAAAATAAGCAGAATTTATTTCAGGTTGATATATATATATATATATATATATATATATATATATATCTATATATATATATATATATATATATATATATATATATATATATATATATATATCTATATATCTATATATATCTATATAATAATATAATAATAATAATTATTATTATTTTATTTATTTATTTATTTATTTATTTATTTATATTTTTTTTTATTGTGCGAGGCTTTATTTTCGTCTGAAGCATTTTTTTTTCAAACCGGAAGCTGAGCTGTCAGTTTTAATTTGGTAGTCGGTTGTCACGTGACGTGCCGTCGTCACACAGTGTACAGTCGACATGGCGGCGGAGTCTGCTGTGAAGGTAAGAACATCAATCCGGTGACTTGGAATTGGTTCGAACCGGACTTCGTTTGAATGCGGACTTACAGGTTAGATGTGTTAGTGGGTGTCTTAACTCTGTGGCAGTTTTAGGTGGAGGGGGCTGGACAGCGTCCGTTTCCGTCTGACCCTTTCATAGCAGATCCTTTCTATGTGTCCAGCATATCGGTCGAACAGAGACACGAACAGTTGTCATTATATTGTTGTGAACGGTTTTTGATTGACTAATGTCTCTCATAAAGTATTTTCTGCGTTTAAACTGCGAGTCGGAGTGACTATGGTCATAGCTGAAGGAAACCGAAAAAAAAATGTCTGTTGTCATAGCTTCAGGCCGAATTGACCTTTCGGTAAGCACCGCCCCCTTCCTAGTTACTGTTGCTAGGTCGGACAATCTTGCTGCTCCTCCGTTAAGGACTGTGTTAATTCGCTATTTTTCCGATATGTATCATCAGTGTTAATATTATACTATAATAACTCCATAGTGAAATATTGCTGCTGGGGACCTGCAACAGTGACTCAAGGTGTCCAGAACATTTGGAGGAGACATTTTTATTCCCTTTGACAAGATAAAACAAACAGTGGAAATCTGCAGGCTTTGGTTCAGTTATGTGTCCGTCCACACAATCAACTGAATGTGGGGAAAGTTAAAAAACACACCTACATTTACTCCAAGGTAAGTTAGCTTTGTTTATGAGATGATTGATTTAACCACCGTTTAGTAAAAGTAATATGATTTAGCAGGGAGGGTGTTAGCATTAGCATTAGCTCTGGTCCGTAGTGTCGATGACTTCTCTACTATGGACCAGAGCTCACTAGCCACCTATTAGCCTGCCTTGTTGTCTACAAATATATATGGCCCTGGATATTTATTTTGTTAGGTATAAGGTGAGGCTAGTGATGTTAATGTCACTTTATTAATTATATTAATACAATGCTGTGACTGTCTGATGTTAACATAGCTCTGGTGTGGGACAGACCTATGGACCAGAGCTAATGCTAACAGAGAACTCATCACCCTCCCTGCTGCTAAATCATATTACTTTTACTAAACGGTGGTTAAATCAATCATCTAATAAACAAAGTAAACTTAACCTTGGAGTAAATGTAGGTGTGTTTTGTGACTTTCCTCACGTTCAGTTGATTGTGTGGACGGACACAACTGAACCCACAGCTGCATTCTCCAGCGTTTGTTTTGGTTTGGTAAAGGGAATAAAAATGTCTCCTCCAAACGTTCTGGACACCTCGAGTCACTGTTGCAGGTCCTCATCTCTGCGTCGTCTGCGTAGGTGACGCCGACAACCTGATGTTCGAGTATAAATCAGGCTTAACGGAGGAGCAGCAAGTTTGTCCGACCTAGCAACAGTAACTAGGAAGGGGGCGGCACTTACTGAAAGGTCAGTTATATCCTGCCGCTCCTGTAGTTCACACAATTCTGCCTTAAGTGAAGACATTCGCCAAACAATAGGTGTCTGCTCTTTGATGTTAACATTCAGCAGATCACATCATGTTGAGCCTAGAGTACCCCAGGTTTGATCCCTCAAAACTTGTATTTGTCCCCATTAAATAGTGTTCATGTAAAGCTCTGGTTCGGATACATTTGATTTCGGTTAGTTTATGTCAGACTTCAGTATCACAACTGCTGATATGTAAGAAGGAGTCTGCTGCAACACAAACCCGGGCGTTTTTAAAAGTAGATGTGTGTTACCGAGCTGACATGACTGTTTTGTCTTCCCTGCAGGTGGTATTTGAACATGAGGGGGTCTTTATACATCCAGGTGGGGATGAAGGATGCACTGAGCAGGATTTGCTGGTCTCAGGGTTTCTTCGGATTCTCGACAAGGTAAAATCAATCGTGTGTGAATTTAACTTCTGATGCGATCATTTTCATAAATTTGTTTGGTAATTTTCAGAACAGTGGAAATTTCTGTTCAAGTTTATTTTTGCTCTTTAAATGTTGCCTTTTGTCTGAAAAAGCTTCAGTGTGACACAGAAAGAACTTTAATTTTTTCAGCAAATCTTTAGCATTTTAGTTTTGTTCATAGAGGAAATATGAAAATAAAAATCTCATTTATTATTCAGTTGATCATTGAGGTTGTGTCTTGAAACTCCTAAGTTTGGATTGCTTTTTTTTTTTTCAAACAGATTACAAATGGCTATTTCAGCAAGTGTAGTACACTGTAATTTCACCGCAAGTGTTTTATTTCACTTTTTGTCATTGTTGGTCTCTAAATTGTGCAAAACAGAGGAAATGAGGATGATTTCTTTTCTGAACATTAAAATTGGGGTGAAATGATAAGCAATCAAATTGTTTATTTGACTTATTTTTATATGTGACTCTCTTGTTTTAAATGTGCTACTATGACCACAAGGTGGAGGTAATGCACTAAACTGTCAGACAACTGCCATGAAACACCAAACTGAAGCGTTGGCTGTTGTCAGGCTCTGATAAAAGCTGTGTGGCTTTGTGAACTTGTATGTTAATGCAGTACAAATGAGACACGAGCTTTCAGGAAATTCTGGAAGAAGCTCCTTCTTAAACAAATAAATAAATAAGAGATCCAGTGCAAACTCTGCCAGGTGAAGCTACCATAAATCCACCGTTCACTATCATAATAGAATGATGCATAGCACTGAGATTTCATACACAACATTCTTCCTCAAACACAACAATATTTACTTAATGATAGAAGTAACGCAGTAAATCTTGCTTTGCAAGGGTGTGGAAGGGTCAGTCAGACCCTGTGTGTTGTGGTCCAAGAAGTTATTCTATCGCAGCAAAAAAAGCTCTTCGCCGGGCTCTGCCACACAAGCCGTTACCGGAGCAACAGCGGACATAGCGGCCCCGTAGACCGGTCGTATTTCCAACTTGAAAATACGCGTGTGCTCGTTCATTGTGGAAGATGACTGATCATTTACGGTCGCTTAACCGCTCGTAGATCTGTGTAAAAAAAAAAGTAGCGGTTGATAAAAACGCTTTACAAAACTGTCCGTTTCCTCTTAGCAGGCCAGTTAAATGAACACACATGACAGCTCCAGAGTTCTAGAAACGTCTGTCTGATCAGCTCCAAGGATGGATGTTTTCTCTGAATGTTGTTGAAGTAACCACCCAAAAGGAGGCAGACTCTTCCTCTGTTGGTGTCTTACAGTTGACTCATGGGTATCAGTGTTCTACCCACAGGATGCTGAGATAGTGGTGGAATACAGACCTCTAGAGGACACCGTTGACTCATCAAACATGCTGTGTGCCGGAAAGGTTTGAATTTATTTATTCTGAACAAGTTCAGCTTCATATGTGATTTGTTGTAAAGATGTAAAGCTCTAGTTTCATCTAAGATCAGTTGGGCAGAGGACTGGAGACATAAGACATCCATAGGCCTAATGAATGCTTTATGTTTGGTTAGGACTCTAGTTCAGTTGTGGAGTGGGCCCAGTACCCGGGGGAGAAGTCCCAGTCTCAGCAGCTGCTGGAGACCCAGCTGAGTTACGAGACAGAGTGGGACATGGTGAACGCCGTGTCCTTCAGAAAGAAGCCCTGCACCAACGGAGGGGGTGAGTCCTCTGTTATAAAAATGTGTGAATATTTCCTGTCAGTCTATTATGTTCATTTATTAAATTCAAGAGCAGTGAGGAAAGTTCCCTCTGATCTCAATCAGGATTATCTTGAAGGCAGCTTGAGTGTCAGGGATTTAGATGTTTGGGGTTTTTTTTGGCACTCATGGCTAGGGATGCACCGAAATGAAAATTCTTGGCCGAAACCGAAAATGAAGAAACCAAGGCCGAAAACTGAAACGCCGAAATAAATTATTATGCCAATTATTAGTACCATTGCATTCATGGCTATGACTGTGTACTAACCTCACTAAAATCAAGGCATTACCATTGCATAAATTAATATTGATGCTACAAAGAATAAATTAATTGCAAAATTATGAAAATATTTATTAGCACTGACATTACAACAATGCACAATATAAAACAAAATTCAAAATAAAATGTTTAACTTGACCCCACTCAGGTGTACATTAAATAATAATACAGGCTGACTGGCCTGCTGAAAGATTGTAAAAATGTTCTCTCATAAAAACACAGTGCATTTAAGTCAAGTGCATTTAAAAAAACTTCTCTGTAGGACTACAACAAAAATATCTGCAGCTATAAGCTCATGGATGTGAGCTGCAACAACATTAAACAGCTCAGGTCAGGGGCGAAAATCCCATTTCATTTGGGGGGGGGACAATAAACAGTAAAATTTCAGAGAGTAATTCCTGGGGGGGGGACATGAAAAAAATGCTCTCTCCTCTCTCTCTCTCTCCTGCTCCTTTGGAACTTGCCTTGCAGGGTTGAAGCCCACAGCCTGTTGAATGTTAGAAAAAGTAATAATAGTAGTTGTAGCATTGTTGTGTATCAGTGCATATTCTACCCGTATACAGGTTTTTCAATGTTCAAACTGAAAAATCAACAATGGTATTAGGTGGTATTATTATATTGTAGTGTTGTATTTTTGACAAACAAAATACAACAACATATTACAACTACGTCATTAAATATGGCAACTTAAAAATGCAAAAATAAAATACAATTAAAAATCCCTTCCACGTTTAAATGACACACTCGCTGACACACGGAGCTGCCGGTAGCCCCCGCCCGTTAGAAACAGCATGTGGACTAAACCACTTTGAGAATTAGGGGGGGTCGCAATGTTTCAACAATTTTTAAAAAAGGCTTTTTTACGTTTATAATTTGCAGCGCTTGTGTTGTACTTTTATTGAACATGACTATATTATTATTCAATTGTTTTTGTGTGCTTACAACGATTTTTTGGGGGGGACAACTTTGTGGAAGGGGGGGACACGTCCCCTGTGTCCCCCCCCGGGATTTCCGACTATGGCTCAGGTAAACACACGTCTGCTCGGTATGGAATAACGGGGCTCAATGTGCTCGATCAGCCTATGAAATCCCACATCCTCTACAACAGAGAACGGCTGATCATCTAAGGCAATGAATTCCATTATTTTTTGTGTAATGCCCTTTGCCTTTTGGCACCATCACTGGAAAACTTTCTTGCCTTTTCAAATACGTCCGCCACAGACGGAGTGGGTGCGCTCGGAGGGATTTTCCTTTTCTGTGCCGCCGCCTTCTCATATTCAGAATGGCGATCGGGATGTTTGGATTTCAGGTGATAAATCAAACCCGACGTGGAGAAACTCGTTGCAGATTCACCCCCTCTTGAAATTTCAGCGTTACATGTTTTACAAATCGCTATCCGTGGGTCTTTCTCAGATATATTGAAATACGTCCACACCACAGACATGTTGGCCCCAGACAAGCGCGTGCTGGCCACGGTTTTTGTTCGTCATCACAACATCCTGTTTCGGCCGTGTTGTTTCGGTGATAAAAGTCTTTCGGCCGAAAACCGAAAATGCACTTTTGGGCCATTTTCGGCCGAAAATTTTCGGTGTCCGAATTTTCGGTGCATCCCTACTCATGGCCTATATTGGACAGGAATGTGGGGTAGAAACTGAAGAAGACATGCAGCAAAGGGTCGCAGGTTGAAAGTTGTATCTGTGATTGCTACAGAAGAAATGTAGGCTCAAAACATGGGCCGCCTGCTTAAACCACTGAGCTACCAAGTGACTCAGTCATTTTTTCTGGTTGCTGACCCATGATGTTTTGGCTGTAAGGTTGTGTTCCCCAATCTAGATTCATGTTTTAGTTTTTTCCCTGCTCCAGTACACCTAAGTCTTAGATGTTTCACTGCTTCAGCGCACCAGATTCAAATAAATGGGTCGTTAGCAGACCTGTGGAGACCTAGAAGTCAAGCTAATGGTGATACATTCATTAGAATCAGGTTTGCTGTGTGTGGGAAAGATCTAAGACATGCAGGATAGCGGCCCTCATGGACCGAGTTTGGACACCCCTGATCTAAAACATCTAAGGCAGTGCTCTTTTAGCATCTTGACTGTGTAACACAATTGAAAGCCGTGAAGTGTGTGTTACAGCTTTGTTTTTTCTGAAGGCTTTGTGTTAGTTTTTGGTTCTTTGTGTTCGAAAATGGCTTCTATTGGCCAAAAACTCTTAAATGATTCCTTTATTTTGTTTTATTTTATTTTATCCTGCAGTGTAGGCCTAAAGCAGCAAAGCTACGATGCGGCGATGCTAAAGACAAGGCTGCTCTAGCCTTGGCATTAGCCATTCCTATTACTGTAGCTATGACTATTGGCCCTAGCACACAATTTTTTAGGATGCTCCTAATCTTGGCAGTATTACAGAGATGAAAAAAGGCTGTCTTATAAACCTTAGGGCCCTATGAAATCAGTTTTATTTTTTCTTAAATTCCACTTTAATTTTTTTCATTTTATGTGTTTTTCGGTTTTTAATTTTTGAGAATTCTGTTTTAAGCATTTTGTGCAAATTTAACCCCAAGACAGTATATAAAGTAATGAAATATAGACAATTTATGCAGTTATAACTGTACACTATGTTTTCATACTTTTAAACATATTGTGTCCGACAAAACATTTGTTTTTTTTTTTGACAAACAAAAAAATTTCAAAAGTTCTTTTTATGTAATAAATAACTAAGGAAAAAAACCCTCAAACAGGTAAAATCCAGTTAAAGTGGAAAAAAAGAAAGAAATTGCAACAGCAGTAAACTGATCGCTTTAGGTTGTACCTGATATTTTTCAGGTATGTCATGACAAACTATGTGTCTGATAACAGCAAAACTATATTTACTACTACTACTACTACTAATAATAATACATTTTGTTTGTATTGCACTTTATATTTAAAATCTCAAAGTGCTTACAAAAAATAAAAAAAATAAAAAAAAAAATATATATATATATATATATATTTATATATATATATATCTATATATATATATATATATATATATATCTATCTTCTATCTCTAGAGAGAGAGAGAGAGAGAGAGAGAGAGAGAGAGAGAGAGAGAGAGAGGAGATGTAGTTTATGTAAATACAATGAAATCCAAAGCACTGAACACTGGTTGTGTGTATGAATGTGTGTGTCTATGTTTTTTTTTTTTTTTTTTAATTTCTTTAGGTGTTCCAGCTATTACAGACATCACCATTTAAATAAATAATTGTCAGTCTCTTCGTGTTTAGCTCAGTGAGTGACTCTCGCCTTTTTACGTTTGTGCTTTTCACTCATTAAGTGATCCTCGTTCGAAGACCACGGGGCAGACTCAGGACACGCTGGAGAGATTATGGGCCCGATCTTCCGCCAGATCTGCTAAAGCCGCTATTTAGGGATAGCGGGTAGCGGGAGGGGCGTTCCCCCGCAAAGAACGCAATCTTCCACCTTGCAAAACCCGCTATCCCACCTGCGTTACCCGCTACATTATCCATAGGAGTGGTTAGGGCGTTCCACCTGTTTAACCAATCAGTGCGTCAGCAGCCATTGCCTTTAAGAGCAGGTTGCGCTACCCGAAAGCCGCTATGGAGCATCTTTTCATCCAGATCAGAGCAGCTCTCATGTGCAGCTCGTCTGGGACTCTGCTGTAGAGCTTCCTCCTCTTCCTTCCTCCTCCTCCTCTGCACTGATATATGCATATAAATATTTTTACACAGACAGTTCCTATCGGCTACCTGAAAGTCCCAGATAGTTGGTGTCCTCCCAGTAAATACGCTCTGGTTGTCTGTGGTTTAACTGGCGATCAAGCCGTTTAAGACGATCTCTGCTATTTTCTCAGGGGTTCAACTGAGGACAGATCACGCTTTTTATACAAGAGTTAATTCAAGAGGTAGAGCCGTTTGTGCATGTCCACATGTGACCAGGTGGACGCACATTGATGCCATTTGGACACACTCTTGTACACGCCGAGATGCGGGTTGTGTTTGAAGAAGAGTTTGCAGGTTTACGCAAATTGCCTTTCGGTTCTGTTATATTGCACATTTAAACTGAATTCTGTTTTTAATCTCCAATTCCGCGATTCCGTGATCGCAGATTGCGTAGGGCCCTAAAATCTGATTAATATGCTGTATAAATGACATCCTGATCAAAAATTAACTTTGAGGTTTTTCACAGTTATACTGGAGGCCAGCGTTAAATTGATTAATCTGTTACTAAGGTGTTTCAGACCTAAAAGAACCTCAGTTTTATCAGAATTTTGAATCAAAACACTTGTGGACATCCAGGTCTTAATGTCCCGAAGACATGGCGGAAGTTTGACGAATGGTTCTGTTTCGCCTGGCTTCATAGATAAGTGCAGCTGGGCGTCTTCAGCAGAGCAATGAAAATGTACGTCTGTGGATATTTCCAAGGGGCAGTGTGTATGGAGTAAGAGTATTGACCCTGGCAATGAACCCTTGTCTGCATGGAAATAACATTAACATGAGCAAACTGGAACTGTTGGATAGAAAGCAGTTTTGATTCTTTAAATGAACAGATATTTATTTTTTCCAATAAAAAACTATTGTCAGGCCTCTAAAACATTTTCTTAAAGCTATCAAACAAACCTATTTGATATCTCACATCAACTTAAATAAGGTTCATTACTGACTGATATAAAAAAAATAAAGGCTCCTTGAACTGATGGAAATGCATGCATCAGAATTACAAACTGAAAAATGCATTCCAGAAGTTTACAAAAAAATAAATATACATAGAAAATTAATGCACTGACAGTCGAACAAAATGTAAATTATAATTATCCATTAGCTGGAGAACTAAGAATGCCATGCATTTATATTCTGGCTGATACATTGTTAGTACATGCTCTACAGAGATGACAATATAAACAGATGTGGCCAGCAACACTGAGGTGTTCAGAGGATCAAACTGCAGTTCAGCATGTTAGTTGATATTGTCATTATCCAGCAGTACAATGAGATTAAAAAAACATTCTATAGATACATCTGAAGAAGTAAGGTAAAGGCAGGAAGAGAAGAGAGGTGAGGACACCACTCAGTGGATAATTTGGTGTCCCCTTGCAGTGTAGGCCTATAGCAGCATAGCGATGATGAGGCTATGTTGAAGACAAGCCTGCTCTAGTCTTGGCTTTAGCCATTTCTATTCACAAGCTTTGACTATCAGCCCAAAATGACTAATATTTAGACTAGCTATAGGTGTTACTAAACAGGAAGGATTTAAGTTTAGTTTGAAAGATGGAGGTGGTATCAGCCTCCTTAACCCAAACTGGTCGCTGGTTCCATTGGAAAGATAGCAGAAAGCCTGTTCTCCAAATCTACTTTTGGATATTCTAGGAACTACAAGTAAACCTGCACTCTGAGAGCAGAGAGCTCATTTGGAACATACAGCATTTTCAGGTCTGGTAGATAACCAGGAGCTTGGCCAGTAAGGCCCTTATATGCAAGTAGCAGAATTTAGACTTCGATTTGAAATTTTACAGGAAGGCAATGGAGGGAGAGATGTGATCACACCTGTGGATTCTTGCCAGCACTTGCGCTGCTGCTTTTTGGATCAGTTGGAGGCTTGAGATGAAGGCTGGATAGGTTTTTGTAAATCTGCTCTGGACATCAGATATCTGACTCTTTTATATTTCTTTTCTGTGATAGTTTTTAGTACCAGTTTTCATCCTTTCCATTTAATATCCATCTTTCCATCCATCCATCACCTTCAGTTTATCTATAATTGGGTCACGGGGGCAGCAGCCTAAGCAAAGAGGCCCAGGCCTCCCTCCCCCTCAGCTGCCTTCACCAGCTCCTTTGAGAGGACACCGAGGCACTCCCAGGCCAGCTGAGAGATTATGGGCCCTATCTTGCGCCAAACCTCCTAAACCTGCTATTAAGGGATAGTAGGTAGCAGGAGGGGCGTTCCTCCACAAAGAACGCAATCTTCCACCTCCCGAAACCCACGATATTACCTGCGCCAACCACTATATTATGCACACATTATGCATGGGAGTGGTTAGGGCGTTCCACCTGTTTAACCAATCAGTGCGTCAGTAGCCATTGCCTTTAAGAGCAGGTTGCGCTACCTGCAAACTGCTATGGAGCGTCTTTTACCCAGATCAGAGCAGCTCTCATGGGCAGCTGGTCTGGGACTCTGCTGTAGACCTTCCTCCTCCTCTGCACTGATATATACAAAACTAGCTCTAACCAATGTGGAGCAAATGATTTAATCATTTCTTTTGTACTCCAAGAAGTTCCAACAAACTGCTCAGAAAAAAATAGAGCTAGTGAGCTTCCAGGAAAGCATTTCTTAACTAGAAAAGCACTCAGAGAGCGCAGACCTCCACCAAGCACAACAGTTCTCCCATATAGTGATTTACAGATTGTGATAAAATCCGCCTTCTGGATCAGATCCAGATCAGCCTCTGAAATTTTATAGAGGTTTTCATTGTCAATACCTGAGTGAAATTTAATGAGTTGTGGGCAATAATTAACGGAGATGTTGAGAAACAAAATTTCCAGCCCATTTGAGCTTATGTTATGGTCTCAAGCCGGGTTGTGAACCCGCAACCTTCCACCTCTGGGGCTCCTGCGCACAACCCACTGCGCCACCTTCAATCCTCTACATAGACACTCAGATCCACCTGTGTTCCCCCTTCCCATCTGACGAGCAGCCCAGGTGTGGCACTGCACACCTGTACCTATTCAGTCATCATTCAACCAGACTCGTCTCCAGATCTTCCCATAGAAACACCTGATCCAGCCATTCGCAGTGTCACCTCCTTGCCTTCGTCGTCCCCTGGATTGTTGGTTTGGTTGCCAACCCTCGAATCCTCCTTTTTTACATCTGAGAGAATTTAAACTCTTAAAATTCTAGAACTCCCTTCCTGTCTCCATTGTGGTTGCTTTAGGGTTCAAGAAACAACTAAACAGCGCAATGTTATCGAAAATTTGAAAGTGATCCAGAATCCAGGATTTCTTCCGGATCACACCCAAAAAAATCAGTTCTTCCTTTTCACATTTCTGACAACTCCTGAAAATGTCATCAAAATCCATCCATAACTTTTTGAGTTATCTTGAACATATCTGCGCAAAGACGCACAGCTGCGCCAAGACGCATAGCCGCTGGGAGCGGTGCTTTTTAAAATACTGCAGAACGGATCATTGGATGAGCATTGAGCCAGATGAACACGTATGATGACATCTACCTTTTACCACTGAGCGCATCTCAGGTGTTCCGAGCGCAAGGAGAGGATCAGAGGGATACGAGCACAGTACAAGAAACTCCACAACAGAGTTCTGTGATCTCCTCGTTTTCTCCACAGCAAACATCTGAATGAGATCATGCCACAGCTGTACAGAACATCATCTGCCCTTAAGAGAATAATAACGTATGAAAGTAATACAGTGATGCATAATCGAGAGGTAGAGCCGGTTGTGCAGTCCACATGTGACTGGGTGGATGTGCAATGACGGGATTTGGATGCGCTCTTTTACGCGCCGACATGCCAGTTGCGCTTTCCACAAACTCGGTATCTTGCGGTACTGGTATCTCGCAGATTTTGGGTATACCTAAATAGCCCAAATAGCCTACCCACAATAGCCTACACCTGACTGGTGTAGGCTATTAGCGTTAGCAGTTGCTACCAATAGCATCTGTATCCACGAAGAAAATGATGACGTGGATTTATTGTTGTTTACATCACGTAGCCTATGTAGCAACTGAACCGGGTAGAAGGAGACAACTTTAGGTTAGAAAATCAAGTTTTATTCAAGGCTAGACAACTTTTAACGTGAGCAACTATGGGCTGGATTGTCTCGGTTCTATTCGGGTAACTCGGTTTGGTTCGTGGTCGAAAACTAGACTCGGGTTGGGTCGGTTCTGGGTCCAAATATTGAAGGTCCTTTCGGGTTTGGACCCCCGGACTTATGATAATAGCTCAGGTGGAGTCAGTTTCGGGTCGAATTTTCACTTGTCCATTCGGGTTCGGGTCCATGAAAGGGGACCCATGAAGACCTCTAGACTAAGAGTGTAGAAGAAAGGAGCCAGAACGGTTTGTTTTGAAAACACTGCATCTTGTCTTGCAGGCTCTCTGAATCACAGCCACGAGAAGAATCGGTGGGGGTTCTCTGTCAGCATCAGTGACCTCAGGTCCATCACAGTGAAGGATGAAGGTTGGACTTTCCTCATCCTCCAGGTGAAGGAGTCCTCCACCTCCTTGCCACCCCTCCACTTCCATCAGGGGGGCAGCAGAGAGTTCCTAGACAGCCTGAGGAGATTTGCTCTGCTAACTGAGTGAGTGCCAAGAGCTGGACAAACTGAATAATCAACTGAATAAACATGTCACAATTCAGAATAATCACACAGCTTCTGCAGCTTTGAAAAGCTAGCCCTGATATCATGCATGCGGATTACAGGAAAAAACCAAACGCACATCCAAGACTTAACATCTTTCAGAAAAAAAAAAAACACCAACTGCTACAGCATAAGAACTAACCTTGGCTTTAAATAAAATTATAACTTATGAAATGAAATGAAATGAAATGAAATGAAATGAAAATGAAAAATACTTTATTTATCCCATAAAGGGAAATTCAATGTGTAGTAAGGGCTCTCTCTCTCTCTTTTTTTTTTTTTTTTTTTTAAATTTATTTTTATTTTAAATATAATACACAGTATCCTCCTATACCTGTCTGGAGGTTAAAATATTTTGTGGGGATGACGAGAAAGATTACTGACCTGTTTCCAGGGAAAGAGGTTTTACATAAAACTACAGGAAGTGATAGTGACTTGATTTATGTATATTAGGGCAGATTGTTGAGAATCTAAAACTGTCTGGGTTTTGGTCAGATCCTAATCACAGTTATTTTGGTCAGCATTGAAATCATACTTAAAGCAAAATACTGTATCCACTGACACTTGAAGCATGTTGCATTTTTCAAACCAAATGTAAAATGTTGCAATTTTCATGATACATTTAGAAAGCGGACAAAATATAGTTTCAGGCCAACAGGGCAATTGCTGGTAGAGCTGATCAAGCTTACTACTACATGAATAAATGACTATGTTAAACACAAAAAGGAGGAAGGAATCACTCATCTGTGGGCAAGTGCCAGAAGTGTACATGTCATTCAGAGCACAAGAGAGACTAGAAAAATTGCATTTCCTGCGAAAATGCAAGTGTGAATGGTATAAGGTGAATGATTTACCTGAACTCTGTACAAAAGTAAAAAAAACATCCATTTTAAAATGAATCTAAACAACTGAATAATCTTTGAACATGGCATAATTTTGCAAAAGGTCTCAGCAGAATGTACTGAACACCTGAAACATGTCGACCACAGCAAAGGGAGCAACATGCTGAATGACGCTGAATTAGGAGAATGGTCAATGCTTTTAAATTGGAAAAGGGCTCATTATAGAGCCTATATATAAATTATCTAAATGTATTCAAGTGAAGCACAACATCTAAAAGCATAAAGATTTGAAAAAGAAGTCAAAGCACAAGTCTCCAGAAAGACCATTTTCATAGAAGAACTGTTAAAATTGCCAGAAGAATGCAATAGTAGTTAAAACTTGTATGACATTCAGAAAAAGTCTAAATATGTTATTACAATGTATTAAAAAAAAAAGCATGAGTTGAAAAAATTTAGCTAAACATCTTAGTAGAATGTCTTAATAGTTCAGGGATGTCCAATTTCCGTGGATCCGCAGATTTCCCAGTTTTTTCCATTCCTGGGGGTCATTTTTGAGATACGTGTAAATCCGGTTTAATATTTTCGGGGGGGGGGGGGGGGGGGGGGGTGTACCGAGCGAGAGATGATCCGATGATCGGACCCAGCAGAGACTGGTCGGCGTGACGTGAATTCTTGATTGTGATTGGTTGATTGAGACCAGGGCATGCGCATTGAGCCTTTGGTCCGGGGTGACGTCAATATCTGTCTTGTTGACATAGCGTCGGGGAATCCAACGAAATCCAGGTCATCAGCTGCCATCACAGCCGAACAGTTTACTTACAGCCCCCCCCACCCCCTAGTCACAAACCACTTCAGAGTTTTTCCCAATTTCCTGTTGACATCCCTGATAGTTGAAACATGTCAACTGAAGTTAACCCTCTGATGCATGAATTATGAAAGCCTTGGTCAATATTTTTTTCTGAAGTGTTTTTATTCTTTTCAGGACATGAAAAACAATGTCCAACTTTTTTTTTTTTTTTTAAAATATGATTTTTTTCATAAAGTTACAGACATGTCCAATCCAGTGGACTACATGCGCCTGAGCACTCAATGTAAAACATTATGAACTTACTGTAAAATGAGTTAACTTGTGTTCTATTGTAAATATACAAATCCTTGTTTATTTTTATGCTTTGAAAAACATTTCAACAATTTTTGGGAAATTTCAAAACTGTATAGGTGGATTGCTTCGGCCTGAATAAGCAAACCAATGACACACATAGCCATGAATGTTACACCTGTGTGTAAACCATCCCCAACAGGAGAAACATTATTGTGAGCCTCCACAGTTCTATAAGGATGCAGGACAGTATAACCAAGCCCCTATATTGGCATGTTGGAAGAAAACACAGACCAATGTTTTAGTCTCTGCATCTCTGAACACTTCTATGTTCATCACACCTAGGCTGTATGAAAGTTCTCAAAGCTTCCAGGGCAAAGCGGCACACAGCATTGCATGCAGGTGTATTTGGTCTTCCGTGTGCATGCATCATCGTGGCATCTGTTTGGATTTTTAATCACGGTGAGTTGGAGCCAGTGATATCCTGTACCAAACCTGACCTCACGGGCCACTCTGATGACTGCTCTCCACTTCACGGGTTGTGGGGTCCCACTGGGTCTTCCTCTTGTGGAGGGTGCCACTATTTATTAGTGTACGAGCCACAGAAGCTTTGTCAAAGTCATTGTCTTGGACTTTCCAGATATTTTTTCGGGCTTGAGTATGGTCAGGTGCCATGTGCCCATCTTCCACTGCTCCCTGATCATACTGAGCATTCTCTGCATCCTGCCCCACATCATCCTCACTTTCTGCATCCTGACTGTCTGTATCTACATCATCCTCAGATCCTATGTCTCTGTTCTTCTCTGGCAGCCAATCATCATCACTGTTGTCACTATGCTCATCATCACTGGAGCTAGATGGAATTTCCAGGACTATTCTGTTGGCTGCCTTATTCTTTGCTGCATTTGAAGTCTACAAAATATGATAAAATAATTATCATAGTAACTCAAACTACAGCTAATCTGCACAAAATATATATCTTAAAATAATAGTCTATAAATATAACAATTATACACTGACTTATAACCAAAACAGTCACAAGAAACAGTGAAGCAATTATATGACTTGTATAAAAAAAAAGGAACTGGGTGACGCATGATGTCCACTTTATTGGACACATGGTTAATTGTAATTTTCTACATATTGGTCATAAAAATTTCATATTCCAAACAGATAATATCCTTCCCTAGATGTTACTGTATATCATCCTATTTTTTTTAACCGTTTTAACTCTCCTGGCATAGACGGATTGACAGGATATGCCAGCAGTGGTCGGCGGGGGTGGCTGTCTTTCGGCCATCTTGGATTCAGAGGAAATTTACTTGCAGTTACACTGACTGACCACTGAATTGACCTGAATGGACTATGGCAGCAGAGAGCCCTCTAGAGGCTAATAGGCACTTCCGACACAGAAATCAATGCATTAAAGAGAAAGTTACTTTTTAGTAGCTGTCCACTGTAGTGACCGCTATGCACCAGAGGGGGAGAAAAAGTAACATTCACAACTGCAGCTAAAGTAGCTCAATTAAAATGAAGTAAAATAGTCTAAATGCTAATTTTAACAGATAAAGTTGCAAGCAAAATGCAGCCAGGTTGGCTACATACTAACCACAGCTGAATGAGCAGAATCTTCAAGGAAACTCAGTTAGTCAAATACTAAAGAGTGCTCAATCAGACATGCTAAATGTAGCTAAGTTAGCTTCATGCTAAAAGCAGCTAAATATTAAACTCAGCTGGGTAAGCAACATGCTAGCTGAAGCTAAGTCAACCACATGTAAGCTAGCAATATGCTAATCCTAGCTAAATTACCCACATGTTAAGCATAGCTAAGTTAGCTAAATTTAAACCATGTCTAAGTTAGCCAGATGCTAACCATAGAAAAGTTAGTAACATCCTAACCACAGAAACATAGCAATGAGCCAACCACCCATATATAAAACCATCAATGCATAGAGCTCATTAACATCTCCTTAACATCAGATAGTTATGGATTGGATTCTATGCTGCCTGTCACATAATGTCTCAGTTTTCATCAGCAATCTAACAATAGCCGATGTTAAACAGTGCTTTGAAGGCAAGCATCTTCTTATAGAACACAGAGGAGAGAGAAATTGCTGAGTCAGCTGTTGGCAGATAGCTGAGACAAATACGCACTAATACTTAGTGAAACATGAATCCTACTCAGACAGACAGTAAGAGAGGGCCCGATACTAAGTGGCCTACAACCCAGTTCTCAGACCACAGATGTGGACTCATTGTGATTTTGGCTCTGCGCAACCCTCAAACTCTGCCCTCCTGTGTCAACACCATTTGACAAATCATTAAAGTCCAACACCATGAGTGTCAGAAGACATAGACAAACACAGCAATGTGTGTTTTATTGTCCATATGCCAAAGATGACAACACAACAGCAGTTAAAAAACAGTGGTAATTTCTGAACTTAGACGGAATTTCAGCTCAGTCTTCGGTCTCTGACAATTGTAGTTCTTTCTTTTTTTTTTTTGGTAGCAGGTCTTTGAAAGGCTCATTGTTTTAAAAAGGACAAAAAATTCCTCAGTTTTGATGTATAAATGATGTCTGTGGTGTTTAAACTGTTCTTGAAACCAGAGTTTTAAGAAGAATTTTTCATTTTAATTTTGAGCCTTTTCCACTCTAGCAGTCTGTCAGTTACACTCAGTGGTAAACATTCCCCCATTGGAAATGCATTACGAGGTCTGAAAAAAAATTGGTAAAACTTAAACTACAAAGGGGCTTTATAAACAAAGTCATATGTCTAATCTTTTGAGAACATTTTAAAGTTTGAGTTGTGTCTCTGCCTGAAAGTATGCTGAAGTCGTAAGCTCTCAAAGAGCACATCGTTTTAGGAGGATCTGTACAAGACTCCATTCCTTTTGAATAGGAAAAATAAGATTAAAACAAAGTAAAACCATTTTTAAAATAATAAAAGTTAGTAACAAAAAAAGTCATTACACACATCCCCAGACCGAGCTGAACATTTTGGTATAAAAATGGTTGAAATAGCACAAAGTATGCACAAGTATAATGGAAGAATAATGAGAGAATCTCAAGAGTGTAAATGTTTTATAGTGTCAATGCTTTATAGCATTCACACAAATATGTGGCAAAAATAATTTTTATTATTATTATTTTATTATTATTATTTATTATATATTATTATTTATGTTTTACTGTGTTTTTGTGATCATTTGGAGGCTAAATTTAAATCACGGTTAAAATATGAATTAATCCTAATATGACTGATCATCTGAATCAGAATCGCCTTTATTGTCATTGTAAGTGCATTACAACGAAATTTGCGTGCATTCTTCAAAAGGTACTTGTGAGGTAGACGGGAATAATTATAGTATTAAATATATTCACAGTGAAAGGAATGGCATTGATTTCAGTGTGTAACAGATAAGAATTCCAAAAATTATATCACCTTGTTTTTGTTTGTTTGTTTTAACGTTTTCTGCATTTTTTTTTTCTCACAAAGGTGTCATTTATATACCAATTTGTGTAGCTGTGACACGCACACATTTTCTGTCCTGAAGCGAGGATGAAAGATTATTCTGTGAGCACTCACCACTGCAGTGATGACAGATGTTATTAAAGATCTTATCAGCAGCCACTAATAAAAGCGTGGATGGTGCCGGATATATCAGGCTCAAAGCTACAGTAGCATGACATCCTGCTGGCGGTCAGCTGTCTTGTGGGTTGTTAAAATCTGCACACATCAGGCAAGTGCCTGAGTCCACTACACACTACCCCCATTCATATATGCACTAAGCTTGTTGTACTTTGATCCACAGAGAGTCACTCACATGCAAACACTTTCACCCACAGTGAGTGCGCAGACCGACCCAAACTGCTCTCTGCGTGTTTTGTTTGAACAGCGAAGTCAGAGTTTTGGGTTCTTGTTGCAGGTCTCCAGATGATGAAACGTGTCTGCTCGTCAGTACTCCAAACAAAGCTCTGTCCCAGTCCTTTGAGAACTTGGTGGATGACAACAACTTTGGCCTCGTACACGTAAGAAAAGCACAGATGGGCATGGGATGGCACTGTTTCAAAACCACACATATGCATTCTGAGATACCTGGAATATATTTTAGCCACCTAGTCAGTAGATGGTACTTTTGGAAATTGTAAATGCTTGTGGGGCTTGCAGTACAGAACATTGCTGATTAGTCAAGTCCATCCATTATCCTGTGTCTACCTTTCTGTCTCAGTTGTTTTTTTTTTTTGTTTTGTTTTGTTTGTTTTTTTTTACCATCACCACAGATCTGTTCAGTTCAACTTCTTACAGGTTGTGGAAACAAATAGTCAAACCACTGCACATTTCAGTGGTTAGTGGAGAGAAGGAGGGAATAAAGGACAAGAGTGTCAAAAGCATAGAGTTGAAAAAATTAGATGTTACTGTTGGGCCAGCATGCGTTATCATTACAAAAAATGGCCTGACATCCAGCAAAGCCTGACCGCATGGTGGTTTGAGACAAAGAGACCTCAAAATGACTCGAACCCCCAGCAGGCTTAGCAGGGTTTATTTTACAACCAGGTGTAAAAATGATGTCACTGGCTTCACATCAGTGCGTCTGTGGGGAGACAACAGAGTCGCTGTTGCTGGTACTCACCATGTGATCTCATCCGCCCCTAGAGTTGCCACGTGGGTTGACAGCCACCTTTGGCCCTTTTCCACTAGTACCTACTTGGCGCGGCTCGACTCGACTCGGCTCCGCTTTGGAGGTTTTCCACTAGGTCATAGTACCGGCTCGGCCCTCCTTTTTTCGTACCTACTTGGCTGGGGTTCTATCCGGGCTGAGTCGGGCCGAGAATACAACGTCACCACGCCGCGGGCCATTGATTGGCCAGAGAGCAACGTCACGGATGAGCCTTAAGCGACTCCTCCACACCCGCCATATTTAAAACTCGGCAACAACAAACTTAACAGCGATTTTACTTTACCTGCAATTGTCTACTTCACAAAACGAAGAATGGCCGGCAAGTCTACTCCATGGTCGAATGACGAAGTCCACACATTACTGCGCTTCATGGCTGACGACCGAATCCAGAGTGAGCTCGACGGAGCAACGAGGAACGAGAAAGTTTATGTGGGGGTCTCTGAACAGATGGCCTCCCATGGATACCAGAGGACGTCGAGACAGTGTCGGGAGAAGATAAAGAAGCTAAAGAGCGACTACCGGGCCATCAAGGACCACAACGGTCTCAGCGGCTCCAACAGGAAAGACTGGAAGTGGTTTGAACGAATGGACACCATATACGGCAACCGACCGACCACCAACGCCAGGGAGGGTGCCTTGGACCCGTTGAGGGAAATCGTGGCAGACACTGGTGAGTGTTTTGTGACTTTTTAAAGCACAGTAGTTTTGTATAATTTACTTAACTTTACTTAACTTACTCCGATTGTTAAATTTGTGAATACAATAAAAAAGTATGCGGTTGTCTTCTACATACAGACAAGAAGCTAACTAGTTAGCCATTGCTAACACTGTTTACGTTTTTTCGCCGACATGTGTATTCAGTTCAGAGTAACAGTCAGCATTATAACATACCAACAAAGCCAGTGTTACGTGTAATATATATATATATATATATATGCTTGTGTGTGTACTTATGCACTTTATTTTTTATTCAAGAGTCCCAGTCCTTCAGTGTGGAGCTGGGCACCTCCTTCTCCGTGGACCAATCTGTCGCCTCGGCCTTTGTTCCGGCAACTGCCTCAACGCCAGAACGAGCTTCGACGCCGACAACATCGACATCCACGTCCCTAATTACTGCAGGTAAGAAATTATATACGGGTATACGCTTATAACTGTTGACTATGTAAATAATGAACACTGAATGTATATTTTTTTACATTTTGGATCCCTTTCATATAGGCATGAGGAAGAGGGGCCATAACAGGTCAGAATTGTTGGATTCCTTCGTGACCGAGATGAAGGCTGAGGACGAGAGGCGTGAGAGGCACTTCCAGGCCATGCTCAATGAAGCCCGGGAAGCGAGGGAGCAAGAAGCAGCTCTACGGAGAGAGGAGATGGCCCAGACCGCTGCCTTCAACCAGGCCTTCCTGGGTGTGCTGGACAACCTTGTGAAGGCAATAATGGCCGCCGCCAGTGACCCAGTCTCCCATTTTTAAAATGTATATATATATTTATACACTTGTGACTGACTATTGTGTAATAAACAAGTCGATGACCAATTTGTTACATAAATCTTTTTTTTTAATAACTGTGTGGGAAATGTATTCATTGGTGACTGAAGCGCCACACAGGTAGTATTCTGTAATCATAAATTCATGCAAGGTTATGAGATTTAACATTAAAATAGATCTAGCTGTATTGATCCCGAAGGGAGATTCAATTGTAAAGGATTCAAAGTATAAAAATACAAAACATCATAGTAGAATGAACTCTATGCACATTTGTACTACTACCTGAGTTTAGGGCTGCTCTTCTTTCCTGTACTCACAATGGCCAGAAACACATGGATTAATCAGTTTGTCCAATAGACAGGAAATAAGAGCAACTTTAACTTTAGGAAGTAGTGTAGATGTGCACAGAGCCCACTGAAGGGTATTATTGCTGAGGGGATGAAGGATCCCCTGAATCTTTCAGTTCTGCAGCGCAATGAAAGGAGCACATGTTGCTCCAGGAGATTGAAGAGACTGTCTGCTATTGAACATAATGTTTAAGTGATATAAATTCTGTTGGACAATTTATTCAGTATAACAAAAAAATAAGAGGCAAATATGTATAATAGGTACAAATTCGTTGTTACATCATTCTGCGGTACAATTTTTAATGAAAAGTATTGCACAAATACTGCATTAGAGAATCTCTCACATCTCGGCCCTCCTCCTCTACACCTCGAGCTGCTGCCACCATGGGCTGAGGTGTTGCTGCTGCAGGTACATCCCATGATGTTTCATACATCTCTCCATGACTTTCACACAAATTGTGCAGAGCACAGCAAGTCAGCACCATTGATTTCACCAGTTGGACATCACAGTCATTTCTTTTCAAAAGGCAACGCCACCTTCCTTTTAGCCTGCCAAATGCATTCTCCACAACCACACGTGCACGACTGACTTTTTGATTGTACATATGCTGTTCAGCTGTCAGTCGTCCAGTGTCGTGGAATGGTTTCAAGAGCCAGTCCTGCAATGGACAAGCAGTCTCCAAGAATGTAATAGCCAGCAGTTAGGGCACCAATTTCCCTGTTGTGAGCAGGAAAGAGGTTCCTGCGGCTGGCTAACTCCCACAGTGTGGACAGTCTGAGAACCCTAGCATCATGTAAGCTTCCTGGCAGCCCAGTAAGCACATTCCAGAACAACCCCTTTCCATAAACAACACCTTGAAGAATAATGGAGTGCCATCCTTTACGGTTAAAATAGTCAGTGTGATAATGCTGTGGTGCTATGATGGGTATATGGGGGCATTCAATAGCACCAACACAGTGTGGGAGCCCCCACCTGTTCTCAATATAAGTAGTAATTTCTCTGAATCTCCTTTCATCAGGAAAACGTATTTGTTCTGGCAACAACAATGCTTCTGCTGCAGCACAAAAGTCCTGCACACATCTGCACACAGTTGTGATGCTAACTCCAAAAAGATGTCCAATGCTTCGGTATTCTGAACCGGTAGCAAGCTTCCACAGTGCAATGGCCACTCGTTTTTTCGTGGCCACACATTCCCGGAAACCTGTGTCTTGTCGCTCCATGGCTGTACGCACTTTGTTGCACAAGAAGTTGAATGTTTCTTCAGACATCCGGAAGTTCTGCACCCATTGTGCGTCTGTGAAACTGGGAACAATAACATCCCACCACTGGGAGGTTCGATTGTATGCCCAGACCGACGGTTTGCGGCGACGATGCAACAACTGGACCATCTGAAACACACACACACAAGGCATACACATTCTCAACACTTAATCTTGACAAAATGCAGCTATTACAACATGGTAAACGGGACTTACTCGATTAGCATTAGCTACCATTAACTTACCCTCATACGTCGCTTCTTTCTATCTTTGGACTGCTGTATGTATTCACAAACTCTCCAGTACTTTTCTTGAGTGTTTCGTCTTGCCGCACGTAGCCTTCTTTGGCTTTGTTCCATAAACCTACGATTAATATAAAGCCACAGTCCAAGCAGCAAGTACAGCATCGCCTCGACGTCCTCCATTGTTATGGTCGCAAACGTGACCAGAGTTGCTGCATATAAAACACGTCACTGCGTTTCAGGCCACCTTACCATGAAGGCCCCACCCACATCGAGGTGGTACTGAACTACAGTGGAAAACCACTGAGACCGAGTCGAGTCGAGCCGAGTCGAGTAGGTACTAATGGAAAAGGGGCACTTGATCATAGGGGCAAGGTCACCACGTGACCTCACCGCCATCTTGTGGCTCCTACCAATAGCTGTGCAGCCATTGTTGCAGTCCATCAACACCACGTGGGTTGGAAGCCATCTTGTCCCACAGACATTAATACACACTCATAACCAGGCCAGCTGACAGTCTTGTCTGGGCCCGGGACAAGATAATGTTAGATGGGCCCTCCCCACCACCACCGGTTTTTTTTTTTGTCACTAAACATTGTCAAACAAAACACCAGTTTTGTTTGATATATTGTGATGTGTAATGCATCAAATAAGGTATTGTATATGAGGAGAAAATCGTAGCTCTCCATGGCAGCTGAAGTTTTAGTTAAATATGAAAGGACCTGCTAATATTATTAAGATTTATGCATACACATTTTCTAATTCTTATACATACAGGAAAAATAGACTAGGGAAGAATAAATTAGGCATTTTAATTTGAAGAATTTTCTCTTTGTCAACTGATAATACAGTAAATAAACATGTATATCAAACTTTAAATGAAAACTTGAATTGTGAGTTTTATATCTTCAAAACCAAATGAACATCTCCATCTCTTGAATTTAGGGCACTTGTTGACTTTTTTTCTACTTCAAAAGAGAACAACAACATGAGAGGCAAAATAGGGCCTTTTTTGAGCTGCTATATGTTAACCAGTCCCTATCTATTTTTTCCCGTCCATTGTGGGATGTGGAATATGTCAAATAGTTTGGATATTGCCTGCCCTCTGCATCTGTCGGCAATTCCTTTGCCCTCTCTGAAAAAGAAGTTCATTTTGCCATCACGCGCACGAGGTTCACTCTATCAGAGTCGGTCATTGTAGTTGGCCATAATGCAGGATTGCTGAAATGTTGTGGCTGATAATCAGTCTCTGATCCCTGCTCAGCTGACAGCTCCCGCGCTCTCTCTCTCTTCTCTGTCATCGGTAGCCTCACTCTGCTGCTCCGGACTCGGTCCAGAGTGACACACCCGCTTTCCCTCTTCTGTCATCGGTAGCCTCATTCTGCCCCTCCGCTCCACCGTGACACAACCCCCCCCCTCTTCTCCATCACCATCAGCCTGACACTGACACCTGACTGCTGCTCGCTCTCTCCCTCCTCTCTGTTTCTGTTAACGATAACGTGTTTGGTCAGGCTTTAGTACAAGCTGGGCTCATTGCTGTTAACAGAGCTGGTCAGTTGTGCTGTGTTACAAGGTTGGCTGCACTTCTTACCTTGCTCTGTTCCACTCGTCCCAGCTTCTCTGTTCGCACATTTTTTTAAATATTTGTTTAGAGCATTTCTTAAACCTTTGTTTTCTTTTTCTCTTTTCTCTCCTTTTCTGGGCGCCGGACTTGTGTTTACCAGACATTTTGACTGTAGACCCGTGGCCTTCTCAACATCAAAGTGTGATCTAGGCCAAACCATTTTTGTGTGTGGTGGGAGGGTTCATGATCAATATTTCTCGAGGACAACTAGAAGAATACAAATAAAAAACTTATTGACTTATTACTTATTAAACTGATTGAAATAATAGTTTTCCACAAATACGACTATTCTGTCATTTTTTTAAATTCCACAATTTAATGAGGGCCCAGTTGTGGGCCCCCCTCTCCCTGGGCCCGGGACAGCAGACCCATTTGTCCCCCCCTATCGACGGGCCTGCTCATAACACACACACACACTTACTGATATTTTCCCTGACGCATATGTTCATATATTAACATTTTTATCCTATTTCATGTTTGTTTGGTTATGTTAGTTAGTTGTCATCTAGTTGGTAGTAGAGGTGCACGATAACTATCTGGCCGATAACAGGAAATGATGACATCATCCCGATAAGTCCAATATCACGACAAATAGTCCGATAACATATATTTCTGTCAACACGGCAGTGCCTTGCTCCCTCTGAGCCTTGAATAACCGGCAGTGAATGTTATGTTCAAGTGACGTCGGCATAATCAGAAAAACGATTTCTGTTAGGAAAATCAAGAATACTCCCTCATGCCAGAAAACAACTAGTTAACTCGGTCATAATTTCGGTAGTTGCTGACTTTAATTGATATTCGCAGTATTTCCCCTCATGATACACATAAAAAAAGAAAAAATTAGAAAAGGCTTAGGAATTTACGTTACACCTTGAATGCAGCATGCATTGTGCTGATCACAACAAACATGGCGGCATGGAACTCCGTTAAAGTTTCAGAAGAAGATAGTTTGGTGGTTATTTGTGATGAATCCTCCGAGCGAATTCTACGAGGAGGGAAGCACAAGCTTTAATACGTAAAACCTGATCAGCCACCTACAACATGACAATCGCTTCCATGGAGTTTTGAAATCGTGCTAACGTGAGCTAACGGAAGCTAATGCTAACATGCGCAAGCCAGCAGCAGTCTCTCCTCTCCTCTCCCTCATTCCTCTCATCTAAAGCTTCCATGAGATTAAAAAAAAAAACTACTAAACCTCTTTTACTTTAATTAAAGGTATTAATTTAAATGGAACCACAAGCCAAAATACTTTAAATGTTAATCTTTTTCAGTTTGTAATTCTGATGCATGTATTTCCATCAGTTCAAGGAGTCTTTATTTTTTATATCAGTCAGTAATGAACCTTATTTAAGTTAATTTGAGATTTAATTGGAAAAAAATAAATATCTGTTCATTTAAAAAGTCAAAACTATTTTTGATTTTGTTCATAGTATTGATGTAATCATCTTAGATATATGTGTGTGTTATCGGTTATCGGCCTTTAGGAGGTGAAAGTTATCGGTTATCGATATCGGTTTTAAAAAACAGTTATCGTGCATCCATAGTTAGTAGATATCAGAATCTTGATCCAAGTGTTATGTAATTATTAATACTTGTGTTAATAACTTCTGATATTCTCTTCAATGAGAGAAGTTGTTTGTGCTCATTTTGCACATTTGTAACATTTGCGTGTTGAAAAGATCTGTGCTCGGACTAGAGATGCACATTTTGGATTTTTTTTTATGACCGTTAACCGACGCCCTTTAACGATTAATAACCGTTAACCGATAAGATTTAAATGCCCTTCCATTCCGACATGCTGCCGTTTTGACATACCACCATTTAGACACATCACCATCCCGAAATACCACCATTCCGACCCAACTGACCCGCCCGGGAGCTACGATGTTGCGCGCGTTGTTGTGGACGCATGCGGACACTTTCCCACCAAGTCCCCACGTCTCCACTGCATCAACCAGTTTAGCTGTGAGGTCATCAGCTGTGTGTCTACCCAGCATGCTCTGCGTTAACAGGACGGCAGAATTAGCTTTCCAGTTCTCATTGATATAGTGACATGTAATTGTCCCGTAGCTCTCTGTTGTGATCGCGGTCCAGCAGTCCGTTGTAATAGCCACCAACTTAGTACCTGCAAGTCGCGTTTTCAGTTCCTTTTTCCTCTCCTGAAAACGAGCCTCTAATCATCGGGTAATGGTCGGTCTTGATGGAATTTGGTAATTAGGCTCGATATAGCCCATTAGCTCCTGGAACCCTTCACCACTGACCACACTGATGGGCAAAATGTCTTTTTCCACCATTGAACAGATTTTTTCCGTTATCTTCTCTGACCGCCACGCGTCACACTTTCTCCCGGCCATCATGGAGGGCAATGTTCGCTGCGATGGTCCTCCATCGTCTGATGCTGGATGCTTGTTTCTTCAGTGGTACTGCATTGTACTCGTACTGCTGGAGTATTTCAGTACTGTACTGCATCATTTTCAAATGACCTCCTCCCCTTTCTGGTCGAAATTGTCCCACACAGAACTCCTTTTTGATCTCTTCATCTTCGCTGTAAAGTGGGCTGTGATGGAAAGCACATGATGACATGTGTTGCACCTGTCGACACGCCCCCATGAGTTGATTGAATTACGTAGCTTAAAAACAAAATTGACTGTTAGTATTAATCAGTTAGAGTTACTGTTATCGGTTAAAGGTGGTGTAGGTGTTGTTTGAAAAACGGTTCCAGCAATCCAACTGTGAGATTTTGAAAATATACACTCCCTCCCTCCTCCCAGACGCTCCGCCTCCTCCTCTTTAGCTAACCCCTCGAAACCACGCCTTCACACGATTCACGACTACATGAACCGCAGGGAGGGAGGGGTGGGTGGGAGTGCATTGATATTTGATGGACGTATTATCCAGCCAATCAATATAGTGATGTTCACTATTTTGATTGGTCAGAGTTTTTCTCTGATTATACCCTCTAGACTGGACCAAAACTTTTAGTTTTTTTTTGCAAACATTTTATTTCAGTGGGTGCAATGGGAATGTGAAAAGGTTTTCAGGCAATATTGTAAAAAGTGTTGCAAAAAAAACAACGCCTACCCCACCTTTAACGGTTAAACGGTTAAACGGTTAACCATGTGCATCCCTAGCTCGGACTCATTCCTTATCTGTTGTGCCACACCTGGGCAGGCACACAGGCTGGCATGCATAGAACAACAGCCATTTTGAGACTGCTGTGCCGTTTAGTCTTTGTTTCCTGATTATCAAGTGGTGCCCCGTTTTAATCTATTAATTTTGTTAATAAAGTTCTTGTCTTAAACTGTCTTAGTTTATCACTAACCACACTTATCAATAACCCCTTAATAAATAAATGAGCGCTTTATGTCCCCAACATTACTTAGTGATTGTTTCAGGATGTCGTGTTTTGATTCTGTGCAAAGAAAAAAAGGCGCAGGAAGAGGACACAATGTATCTTTAAAAGTGGTGTAGGTGTTGTTTGAAAAACGGTTCCAGCAATCCAACTCAAGTGATATCTTGAAAATATACACTTCCTCCCTCCTCCCAAAGGCTCCGCCTCCTCCTCTTCAGCTCACCCCTCGAAAGCACGCCTTCACATGATTCACGACTACATGAACCACAGGGAGGGAGGGAGGGGTGGGGGGGAGTGCATTGATATTTGATGGACGTATTAGGCAGCCAATCAAAATTGTGATGATCACTTTTTTGATTGGTCAGAGTTTTTCTCTGATTATACCCTCTGGACTGGACCAAAACGTTTAGTTTTTTTTTGCAAACATTTTATTTCAGTGGGTGCAATGGGAATGTGAAAAGGTTTTCTGGCAATATTGTAAAAAGTGTTGCAAAAAAACAACACCTACCCCACCTTTAAGCATCTAAAATAAAACAAATCAATTTTAATGTATTACATTAAGCTCCCTTCAGACATCTACTTTCTTTCCATTGATCTGTGGATTTTCCAGAATGTGATGTGGCATCAATCTGAAAGGGTCTGAAAGTAAAATGTATATGACTTTTAAACTCAAGTCTTAGCTGCTGCAGTCACATTTTATGGACAAACAGCAGTAGGTTAATTAGGGCCCGAGCATCCAGGGTGCAAGGACCCTATTGTATTTCAAATGTATATTATTATTATTTTTATTATTATTATTATTATTTCTTTTCTAGAAGATAGATCCAAGAGAGACTCTGTGGTTAATTGATTGACATGCTGAGTATTCAATGTTTTGTTTATTTATTTCCTTTTTTCTTTTTCTTTTGCAGAAGTTTAAACGAGATCCCTACGTTGCCACGCTGGGCAGTTTTTCCAGAGTTACCAACTATATCTTTGATGCTCTGCGGGGGACGGAGGAGCAGCACCAGCGCCCCCCAGAGGAGGTGGCTGACCTACTGTGTGAAATCATCCCTGGCCTGGAGATCAACCAACAGGAAGAGCCTGGCTTTGAGGTCATCACAAGGGTAAGGCAATCAATTCTTCTCTCTGTCTGCAGAAACACACTTACACAAATGCATATAGTAGTATGACAATATATGACAGTACAGTACTTCTGAAGTAGAGTGAATGTTACATGAGGCTTCATGTAGAAACGTACTAATCTTCCCCATGTGTTTCTGTCAGACTGACCTGGGAGCACGGCCCCAGGTGAGCCGTGGCGAGCCCCTGTCTGTAGACTACTGGACCAGACATCAGGATGCAGAGGGGAGAATGAGAAATGTTGCACATCTCAAACAAGCTATTTTTAAAGGAGTGAGTCGGACTGTTTCATGCACACAACACAAAGCAAATGTCTTCAGTACATAATAATATGACAACGCAAATGTATAAAATTCCATACATGTACTATCCTGAACAGACCGTAGCGATCATGTGACCCGTTACTGCGGTACTAAATGTTTGTGTGTGACCTGCAGGGACTGTGTCATGCTGTGAGGAAGGAGGCCTGGAGGTTCCTGTTGGGTTATTTTCCCTGGAGCAGCACGCTAGAGGAGAGAAAGCTTCTGCAGAGAGCCAAAACGTACGCCTGTGACCTCAGACCTACCTCATGGATGTGACGTCATCTGTGAAGCAGGCAGAAAAGTTAGAGATAAACTGTTAGAATGGTTCAGAGCAGACTCAAGGATGCAACAGCTGTTTTCTTTTAATTTCTTATGTGTGTTCTGTTCTTGGCTTTAACTTCTGACAAATTTCTAAAGTCGTTTTTAGATTTATTTAATGTGAATTTGGACTGCCCAAATACATTTAAAACAACCCCCCAAAAAAAACACAACATTCAAGTAATATGTTAATTTACACTTGAAGGCCTAAATATTATGGAGCCCCTTTTGGGTCATAATTCAATGAATAAATGAGTCTATTATTATGAAATACGGACGTTTATTATTATGAAATACGTATCCATTATTATGAAATGTTTCCCATTTTTATGAAATACATGTTAATTATTATGAAATATTTCCCATTATTATGAAATGTATGTGTATTATTATGAAATATTTCCCATTATTATGAAAAAAATGTAATTATTATGAAATATATTTTTATTATTATTTAATCTTAGTTTATTGCATAACAGTTTATTTCAAAATAGCTTTTTTTTTAAATCTAAGAATGAGTTTTTACATGAAGGCTTCATTTTTCATAAGAATGAGCTTTTACATAATAATGACATTTTGCCAGTGGGCGGGACCAGTGGTTGACCTGCACGCTTATTGGCTGATCCTTCTCCATTCTACGCTCTGACATCGACTAGTTTTGGCTGTGAGGTCCCGTTAGCAGCGGGCCGTGGCGTCATCAAGGTTCGCTCCTAGTCCGATTGTAGCTATGGCAGCTTGGACCGAGCTACGGGAAACCTTGACCAGGTTAGCAGACAACATCGAAAATGATAATTTAACAGCCGATACTATTTTGACCCGATTTGACGATTCACTGTTCTGTTGCTTATACCTGATGAAAGAGCAGCCAATCACATTAATGGCTCCGCCCTCTCTGCTGTGATTGACACACAAATTATTCTTATGAAAAACGAATCCATTATTATGTAAAAGCTCATTCTTATGAAAAATGAAACCATTATCATAATAATGGGAAATATTTCATAATAATAAACATACATTTCATAATAATGGGAAATATTTCGTAATAATAAACGCCTGTATTTCATAATAATAGATTCATTTATTCATTGAATTATGACCCGAACGGGGCTCCATAAAATATAGGATACAATAAAGCTACTGATTAATGGAAGTTCATCTGAGGTTTTGATTTATTAATGTTTAGGACTGATGATTCACTTGCCACTTTACATTTTCATTCTGTTAAACTATAAAATGTCACACAAACTGACATCTTTCACACAAGGAGTCATTAAAGTTGATGCTCATGACAGCTCTACAGATCCAGTCAAACATGAGCAGGGTTAAATGGTTACCACGGTGTTTGCATTGACAGTGTTAACGTGGGCTCTTTGCGTCTCTGCCGACAGTGACGAATACTTCAGGATGAAACTGCAGTGGAAATCGGTGAGTGAGGAGCAGGAGAGGAGGAACTCCAGACTAAGAGACTACCGGAGTCTTATTGGTGAGAAAGATGGCACTTTGACAATCTCAGCTTTACCTGCTAAAGCCTGTTAAGACATAAAGGCAGCATAACACAGGAAGCATTGCTAAGGATAAAGCTCGACTGGTACCCATGACCCTCAAATCTTTATGAAAGCAATTTATTTCCACACACATTATGGGAATCGATGAACATTGAATTACAAAATACTCTGCTTGTGCCAAATGTTCCAGTTCCCTCCCTGTTTCTGTCATTTTAAATCCAACTACACCAATTTTTTAAAACCTCCATGTGAGATTTTGTTTGTCTGCTGTAGTAAAAAGGATGAGGCACTGCTCATTGCGTGACATAAAGGTGTAAATATTTAAACAGCATCAAATGCAATGAAGCCTAATTCCACACAGAAACAAAACCCAGCAGTGAACTGCAGATGACCAATTAGAGTTTCCTTCATTTTCTTCATCACGATGGCATGAAAAGTGTTGTGGAAAAAAATAAGATCCGATCTCGATGAGAAAATCAGAATAGAATTTATTACAGAGAAAAAGGACAGACATACAAAAACTTGTGCACAAGGAGAGCGATCAGCCCGCACTCCGCAGAGTACTGGCTGATGACTCTGTAGATACAGAGATGAGGCTGTCTCTTATACCAAGACAGCAAGGTGTTACAGGTTTGCATACAGAGTGTAGGCACAGCAGGTGGTGGTGAAGGCAGACAGTTGCCTTAGCCATTTGTCTTCAAACAGACTGATTGAGTTTAGGGATGTCATACAGAGGCATTTGTTTAAAACAGACTGATTGAGTTTAGCAATGTTAAACAATCCCTTGATCAAGCAGTTATTTAGTTGATGCTAATTGAATTTAGGAAGTCACAGCTGACCCCTGCCGTGTCTCCTAGATCAATGAGCCACAGCCGACCCCTGTGCTTGCCTTTTGTCAGACATTTGGTCTCGTGTGACACAGACAAATCACTTTTAAACATATTGTTAGATGACAAAATTACAAGATGAAATAAACCAAATAAAAATTTCCTCCACAATTTCCCTCTTTTGATTATAATAAAATATTGACATGTTTTATATTAATCACACAATAGCATCCATTAACTGTAACATTAGGTCACCAAATTCACTGAGATTCAATGATCACCATCATAAACATGATTGAAAACAGAAACAATGTTCGACTTATGAATATGGACAATAATATTCAGTGTTGGAAAACGGACGATCACACAAAGGAGTCGTTGTCAGAGTCATTCTGATGAATCGTCATAATATCCAGGCGATGAGGGAGGATTAGAAATAGAGTCCATGGGATTTGTTGAGTGAACATGGGGTATACAGATCCAAAAACTGGATGGGAATCATCTTAGACAGTTCTTGACTAAGGGAATAATGCAGCATGAAAGAACAACAATGATGACTGAGGTCATAATCCACAGCAGGAGAGACCTTTTAGCTGTTACCAGCTAGCAATGAAAGCCAGCCAGAGGAGGACACATGGTCCGCAAGCAGAGTCCTTGGTGAATTCGTAGGTTACAGTTTCCAGGCGGAGCATGAGTTTTCCCATCAAGGGGAAAAAAGTGTTTGACCAGAGTTTCCTGTCAGGTGGGACATCCGAGCCCCAGATTGAGTCACGTGGGTCAGTTGGAGAGCGGTGATGGCGGGGTGTGTCATGAGCTGACACCACATAAAGGTGCTGCAGTGTGAGATCTTTTGTTATGCAGCAATCTTGAATGACCTCCTGACCCCCAGGAAACAGGCCAAATGATGAGTAATCCAAATCAAGGGCATTTTGAGCCAAATAGTCCACAACCTGTCAGTCCAACAGGCTGCCATTGTCCGTGTCTGAGCCAATGTCACTCACCAAGCAGAACAAAGCACTCATGTTGATCAGCATGTAGCTCGGAGTGCTGCCATAGGCCTGATCAGCACTCATCCCTTCAACTGAGATGTCCACTCAGTTGGTGAGGACATGATTTTCGCCTGGTGATAGGTGGAGTAGAGCGTCTACTCTGATGCTGGGTGATTTATAGCCGGAGGGAGGTCACCAGTGGATTCTGGCACCTTTTGCATTTGGCTAGCATGGGTCCAAGTGGCTCTCTCAGCAACTGTTACCGCTGTATGGGTGACTCATGAGCAGGGGTGTCTGCTGGTCTCAGGAAGAGCTGCTTTTACCTGCTGAGCCATCTGGTTGTCGGGGGATGAGAAGTTTTCTGGATCAGGAAAGGCCTAACGTGGGAGCTGTTTGAAGAGCCTTTTTCAGTTAATTTCTCTGCCTCAGGGTGGGGGGGGGGGTTATCTAATAAGGTCTGGAGGCTAGACTTTTCCATGAACAAGAGAAGATAAAGGGGCTTCAAGAACAGAGAAGTTTAGTACAAAATCACAACAACAGGAATAACAACAGTCACAGTTTGTCTTGTTTTTTAGACTAACATATTTACTCTGGGCTTAGAGATCTGAGGGGACGTCCCGTAAGGAGGGGGGGATGGCTGCTGTCTGTTCCTCAGACAGGAAGCTGTGAGAAGTGACAGCAGCCATGGAAAACCGGTTTCACTGATTTGCATACAGTACTACATGGTTGTTGTCTGTACACCTTAAGGAGGGAGAGAAAACACAAACTTTAAAATCAGGACTGGCTTTCAGTCCTGACAGTTTTACAAAAAAAAATCTAGGTCGCATCACTGTAAATTGCTTTGGCCAAAAGCAAATGAGTAAAAAAAAAAGGGGGGGGTATCAGTGTTGGACAACAACTGTCTCTGTTCTGGGGCTTAGTGAGAGAGACAAAGCACAGGACATACAACACTTAACGTATCAAAAAAAATAATACCTATATATATATATACACTCACACACACACATACACACACATATATATATATATATATAGTTGCGCATGCGCAGGGGTCAGAGATGCGGAATAGCATCAGAATCAACAATAAAGATACATTCACTCCTTAAAAAAAACAAAAAAAAAACAAAGCGCTATGTTTCACATTCTTCCAAATCTTTTACACAAATCTTTCAGTCAATTTCTCATTCAGTCTTTCCAACTCATTCAAACTCGACGAACCCATATTTCTGAGTCCAGACATTCAACACTCTCACGGCCGTTTTTTCTCTCACCTATTCCACATTGGAACTCTGAGGAACAGAAAAGAGGTTTGGATTTACCAGAACTCATTTCTTCATGAGTCAGTGTGCACACTCTTGCTAAGATTGCAAACGTCTTTGCAAAATCTGTTTGCCTGCCCCAAACAGTTAAAGCCTAACCTTCTGAGTACTTACAGAAGGAGCGTTTCAGATCAGATCTCAGAAACTAACCAGTCGCAGTTACTCCTGCAGACTGACCTTCCCCAAATGCTATAGAGAATGCTGAACCACCTCAGATCTGAACCTTTTCGAGACCAAATGTGTTTTTGAAAATGAATTTCTCACCAGATCAGATTGTAGGACTTAAGTTCGTTGGATCCCAGCGTTGGCAGTCAGGACGCAGTGAGTCAGCTCTCGCATCTCAACAGCACTTTTGAGGTTCTCGGTCTCTGGTCACTCCGTCCAGACGGCCAAGCGAGGGACCCCACTTTGCAGCGCCAAACTGTTGTGGAAAAAAATAAGATCCAGATCTCGATGAGAAAATCAGAATAGAATTTATTACAGAGAAAAAGGACAGACATACAAAAACTTGTGCACAAGGAGAGCGATCAGCCCGCACTCCGCAGAGTACTGGCTGATGACTCTGTAGATACAGAGATGAGGCTGTCTCTTATACCAAGACAGCAAGGTGTTACAGGTTTGCATACAGAGTGTAGACACAGCAGGTGGTGGTGAAGGCAGACAGTTGCCTTAGCCATTTGTCTTCAAACAGACTGATTGAGTTTAGGGATGTCATACAGAGGCATTTGTTTAAAACAGACTGATTGAGTTTAGCAATGTTAAACAATCCCTTGATCAAGAAGTTATTTAGTTGATGCTAATTGAATTGAATTTAGGAAGTCACAGCTGACCCCTGCCGTGTGTCCTAGATCAATGAGCCACAGCCGACCCCCGTGCTTGCCTTTTGTCAGACATTTGGTCTCGTGTGACACAGACAAATCACTTTTAAACATATTGTTAGATGACAAAATTACAAGATGAAATAAACCAAATAAAAATTTCCTCCACAAAAAGATTCAATTTCTGTTTCACTAAACCTCAAGAAATATTTTTCAATCATAGCACAAACACACTTCCTTCTGCTGATCCATTGTACAGTGCAATGGAGACACTGGCATGTAGGCAGTACAGCACAACCAGTGAAAAGATGTCTCACTGTTCTCTTTTGTTTTGTGGGGTGTTATTTTTTTCTTTTTGGTCATGTTTTGGATTTTAAAGTTTGTAAGACATATTAAACAGCCTCTAAAAGTGGCACCATCATATCACTACTTTTATATATAAGTATATACAGTCATGGAAAAAAATATTAGATCAACCCTTGTTTTCTTCAGTTTCTTGTTCATTTTAATGCCTGGTACAACTAAAGGTACATTTGTTTGGACAAACATAACAATAACCACAAAGATTGCTCATAAGAGTTTTATTAAGAGCTGATATCTTACCATTTTCCATGGTTTTCTTGATTATAACCTAAATCACTTAAGTTTTTACATCAATAGCTATGGTGTTTTACTGCCAAAAACACTGCTTTTATGCATTCAGTGTTTTCTTTTCTGTCTGTTTTTGTCACATGTGATTGTTTAGTGGTAACAGGTATTAAAATGAACAAGAAAGTGAGAAAAAATGGTGGTCTAATCATTTTTCCCATGACTGTTATATATATATATATATATATATATATATATATATATATATATATAATATACATACAGGGTTTCCTGCAGGAAAAAACTTTGGGCCGGGGGGGGGGGGGTTCACGCCGAGAACGGTAGCCGAGAACCAAAAAAAAGGATAAATTACTTAATTAATTAGATTGTTCAATTATTATTTTTGCCCTCAAAATATGAAAGAAGTTGTTTAACAAAACAAACCCACAACATGATGATGGAAAACACTATAAAAGTGTAGGCTACCTCAGTTTCTTAACTAAAAGACTAGGTCTCATTTACTCTACTACTGATTTCAATTGCATACCAGTAAATTACATAGTAGGCGTTACCTTTTGGACTGGGCGGACTGGTCATCAATCACCTCAGAGTGACAGCTGTCAAGTGAAGCTACGTGCGCTTGGAGTCCAGATGACAGGCAGTGCGCCCATTGGTCTTTATTTATTTAGTTAGTTAGTTTAAATACCTAATGTTCTTTTTTTTTCTTTTATAGACAAAGTTAAACATAATGTTGATTAGTGTGTGCGTTGTCACTTTAATGAATTGTCGAACCAAAAAAAAAAAACGGCAGTGAGAGGTCGCACTGTCTGGTCAAAACAAAAGCACCGGGTCTATTACAAATAAAGTTTACCAGAATCTCTACTGACTATAAATAATTACGGACCGACATAAAAGCGCGAGCGGAGGAAAACTTGTATTGAAGTGAGACGAGACGTGAGCTGTCAAATGTGAGTGATCGACAGAGAGGTTATCACTGGTGGGTGTGTGTGCTTGTGTGTGTGAAAGAGAGAGAGGTGGCCCAGAATGCACTGCAGGCAAACAGCGCAGAACTAGAGAATCAACATTAATTCATTATAACACAAACCTATGTGCGCTGATCAGTTCTCAAGCGCTGCCGTGTCGCTTGCATGCATTGCATTTTTTTTTTTTTTTTGCCCGACATTTTTTTTTTCCCGACATTGTAGCCCGGGCGCTCGAGATTTCAGGCCAGGTGGGGGCCTGGCCAAATAAGGTCTGCAGGAAACCATGATATATATATATATATATATATATATATATATATATATATATATATATATTAGTCTTCTAAGTACTTGAATGTTTTGTACTGTTTCTCTGCTGTGTTAATTGCTGAGAGTTGCAGGTGTAGATGTTCTGCATCAACTCAGGTGAGTTTCACACCTGCTCCAAAGTCTGTGTAGCCAACAGCTTGTTTTCCTAGGAACATAACCTAAAAGGTAAGTTTCAAGTTAGACTATTAGTAACATAAACTTAAAAGTTTATGTTTCTGGGAAACATAAACAAAGCTTGTTTTCTGTAGCTCTTAGAGCTAAATGATGAGGAAGAATATGTCTACATATGTTGTGTTTGAAAAGTGGTTGAGTTCTTTTAGCAGAGTTGTAGCTTTCTCAACACTCACACATCTGTCCTGTTGCCGGTTTCAGAAAAAGATGTGAACCGAACCGACAGAACAAACCGATTCTACGAAGGTATCAACAACCCAGGCCTGACTCTCCTCCATGACATCCTCATGACGTACTGCATGTACGACTTTGACCTGGGTGAGAGACCCGCGTGCGCATGTGTGTGTGCGCATGTGTGTATTTGAGTAGCGAGGTTATTTGTTCTCAGGAACATGTATGAGGATAATTTCTGTGCATCTAAGCCTGTTGACCATAAAACAAGTTAGTTCTTTTGGTTTAAATTGTTATATTTATTAAACTGCAGAAACAGATTGAGAACTAATCTGTCATGTACTGAGTATAGAAGTTTTTTTTTTTTGTCAGATCAATGTAATAAATGATGTTGTCTAATGAATAAAACTCTTGAATTAATACATTACCATATCAAATAAAGAACTGACATGACAAATTAATAAAAAGTCAGGGGTACTAAATTATCAAGTAATAAATACACACAAATCAAATTAATTAAAATCCAAATATAAAATAATTAACACCTTTTTGTAATGTATTATTTTATTTCAATGTTTGCTCATTTGCATTTAAATGAAGAATGTTTAATCATTTCACGGTGTTATTTCCTTATCTGATGTGACCCTTCATTGTTTCACATGCTCACTCTTTATTCGATGTGCACTTTCATTATTCAGTGGGTTGTTTTATTACTGGGTGTCTTCCAGGTCTGTTAATCAAACCTGTTGCTAAGCAATGTGGGTAGCTGGATGTTGATGTTCATTGCAGGAAAGGGAGCGAAGTGTGCTAGCTTTGACCAGCTAAAATGACTTACTGTCAATGAGTTTGAAATGAATTGGTTAATCTATTGAACCAGGTCCAGGGTGGTGTAACTGAAGCTTTATTATTTTGTGTTGGCTGGATTATCGACAGAACTGGAGAAATAATGTTATTAACTGATGAAATTATAGAACCCACCATACTAAGAGATGCTGCACAGCAGTATAAAACAATGTCATCAGCATAGAAATGGAAAGTAGCATTTGACACATTTTGATCCAGATTATTCACATAAATAGTGAACAAGAGTGGACCTAACACAGAGCCTTGTGGCACACCTTTGTGTTGAGACAGTTGAAGAAACAGTCATCAGTCTCTCATCAGTTTATTTTAACTAAAAAAAGAAGGCAGGCCTAAAACAACCTGAATAGTGGCGCACATAAACTTCTAAGCTCCCATCTGGGAGGTAGGCTTTCCCAGGATCCTGCCAGTGAGTATTTGTCCTGGCCGTAGTCCCGACACTAAAATGCATCCCTGTGCAAGTTGGTAAAGTTGGACAGATATTCACAGAGTCCCATTTCTGGAATGAATTCTCCTAATAATTCCTAATTGAAGAGATGGAAATGCATGAATGTTGCCTCTGTCCAACTATTGAAACTCAGAGAATAAGCTACAAGCAAATTGTTATCAAAACAAGGTGTACTTTAAGCTGCCTAAATAACATTGGTAATTACATGCAAGTGGCAGTCTGGCGCATACTTGGGGACCGTCTCTAAAGTATGTGGCAGTCTGGCGCGTACTTGGGGACCGTCTCTAAAGTACGTGGCAGTCTGGGGCGTACTTGGGGACCGTCTCTAAAGTACGTGGCGGTCTGGCGCGTACTTGGGGACCGTCTCTAAAGTACGTGGCGGTCTGGCGCGTACTTGGGGACCGTCTCTAAAGTAAGTGGCAGTCTGGCGCGTGCTTGGGCACCGTCTCTAAAGTAAGTGGCAGTCTGGCGCGTGCTTGGGCACCGTCTCTAAAGTACGTGGCAGTCTGGGGCGTACTTGGGGACCGTCTCTAAAGTAAGTGGCAGTCTGGCGCGTGCTTGGGCACCGTCTCTAAAGTACGTGGCGGTCTGGCGCGTACTTGGGGACCGTCTCTAAAGTACGTGGCGGTTTGGCGCGTACTTGGGGACCGTCTCTAAAGTGGTTCTACATGACATACGACTGACATGGTGCCATTGATGCCTGTTTTCATTTTGGTAACACTACAGTTAATGATAATGAAGTTATTGAATAATTTTGCTCATAAAGATTTTCTACGATTCTGAAGTAGTACATGTGTGAGATTGAACTGGTGAGTATTGTCAGTAGGAGACAGTTGTCAATTTTGGTGTCACCACAGTTGGTGATAGTGAAGTTATTGAATATTTTTATTTGGTGATTGCACTCGATAGACGGTCCCTAAGTATGTTTATCGTACAGCCACTTGCATATAGACACCAATGCTATTTGTGCAGTTTTAAATATGCCTTGTTTTGATAACAATTAGGTTGTAACTTGTGGTTAATGACCGTGCTCACCCGTGTCTCCATGTTCCAGGTTACGTTCAGGGGATGAGCGACCTGCTGTCACCGATCCTCTATGTCATAGAGAGTGAGGTTGATGCATTCTGGTGTTTTGTCTCCTTCATGGATCAAATGGTGAGTTTCATTTGGTGCTGAATTGGTGCTCACTTGATCCCAGAAGTATTCATATTTGATCTCTGCATATATAAAATGTAATAGGTCCTCCATGCTGTGATTCACTTGGCTGCAGCTTTACATCAGTTAATTCAGCACAGAGGGATTTTTGTTTTTGTTTTTTTTTTGTTTGTTTGTTTGTTTGTTGAAAATTGGAAGTTGAAACTGTCCCTTATCGGAATATTTGTCTGCTTAGGTGAATAAGGTGCTGTGAATTGAGATTCAGTTACACTTATGGTTAGAAAAAACTGGCAATGGTTAGGGTTAAGTTTTACCCAGTTTTTTTGAACTTGTGTGTTTGTGTTGCAGCACCAGAATTTTGAGGAGCAGATGCAGGGCATGAAGACCCAGCTGATCCAGCTCAGCACACTACTCAGACTGATCGACCTGGCCTTCTCCAACTACCTTGGTACACGCTGCTTATGATATCACAGCTAACTGTCACATATAAGTGATTAACAGTTCTACATCATGACCCTCACCTCCATAACACCTCCACTGACGTTTTGTCACAAAGCAAATCTAACCAACACTCTATTACACTGCTGTTGTGTATTTTGTGCAAAGGCACAGTGCCTGAATAGGGTTTTTTTTGTTTTGTTTTGTTTTTCATCTGTTGAAGCGCAACAACATATAAATTCACAGGCAAGGCAAGTTTATTTGTATAGCACATTTTGTCTACGAACAATTCAAAGTGCTTTACATAAAACATTAAAAAGTAAAATAATAAAAGCATAAAAAGAAAAGAGTAAAAATTGTTTTAAAAAGGCTGTGCATATTTGAGCTCCTGAATAAAATCTTATTTAAAGGCAGCTGAGAACAGGTGAGTCTTCAACCTGGATTTAAATAAACTGAGTGTTTAGCTGATCTGAGGCACAGCTCATCTTTTCAGTATTTGATCTGGTGTGTTTGAGGTTCTTGGTGTGTGTGTGTCTTTCAGAGTCTCAGGACTCTGGTTACCTGTACTTCTGCTTCCGCTGGTTGCTGATCAGGTTTAAGAGAGAACTTGGCTTCCAGGATGTTCTGCGGCTCTGGGAGGTCAGTTTGGTCTGGAGCTGCTTTTCTTCTAACTGGAAATCAGCTCTTTGGTTTCCCTCCATTTTTTTTTTTTTCTGCAGCTCTGAACTCATTTTCGAGAAAAGTTTCTCCAATGGTGTTAGAGTGGTAGATTTTATTTGAAGTTCCACTACAGAGAACTAACTACAGTTTCAAAAAAGCCCACCTGTACCATGAAGGAGACTGAAGGAATCGATCCTGACTACCTGTTGGCAGCACTTTAAAGCTTCTTCAATCAGTGAAATGGCTTAACAAAGTAGGTGATGAAGACTTTAGAAACAAGCGGGAAAAGCTGCTTTATGCAGCTTTGTGAAAACGGTAGTCTTGACATGTTCTTCATCAAATCATCAAAATTGATTAATAAACCGCACAGTGTCTTATCAAATATACCACAGAGAACACAGGCTTGTAATCTTTTGCATACAGCTACCTGTGTGAAAAAAAAAAACACTCCAACTAATTGATCCAGTTTGATCTGATAATTGTATGTTATTGCAGAATCAACAGTCATGAGGGGCGGGGGGGCAGGGGCAGGACATCATTGTTGGTGGATGGGTGGACATGTGGACCAGATTAGCATATTCATAGATCCAGAATGTGGAAGAACGTGTAGACACACCCAAACCTTACTAAAGTCTTTGATTTTTTTTTTATTTTTTTTTTAATGGAAAATGCTTTTAATTGTAGAATTTTGTCACACACATAATATTTTAGGGTTTTTGAATGTGCATCTTTACTTGTTTTTCTATCAGAAAAATCTGAGTTTGTTTTGTTGAGGGAAAGAGTTTAATTCTGTCTGTGTACAGGTGTTCTAAAACTGAATTAATCATCCATGACTAAAATCTTGAGATTTGTAGCTAAAAAGTGCTAATATATTCAAAATGTGAGCCCGAAGAATAAAGCCATCAATAATCCAAATCAGATCTGAACTGGAAGTGCTCTCAATGATAAATTAATCAGCATATTGCTTCATTTTTACTCCTTAAGTCTTCACCTGTCATCATATAATAAGTGACATCATCTAGAGTAACTTCCTATCAAAATTTGATTTGACAAATTACTTTGAAGACATGATGAGTCTGAGTCTTTTCTTCTAATCTTCACCATGATGGAAACTAATGGAGTACAGACTATTCTGTGTGTTAGTGTGTTAATCTGCTCTCATGAACATGAAGCAGCTCGTTCAGTGATCCTACAATATTTATGATCATTTAAAGTTTAAATCTAAACTCTCCTCCTCCCAACACAGGTGATGTGGACTGGACTGCCCTGTCAGAACTTCCATCTCCTGGTTTGCTGTGCCATCCTAGACTCAGAGAAACAGAAAATCATGGAGGAGAACTATGGCTTCAATGAGATCCTGAAGGTAAGATGGCGCCATCTGTTGTGAGGTGGTGGAGCAGCAGGAAGCATCGCAGGGATGTATGATAAAGTGTCTGACTCACCTGAACTAGTGATAGACCTGACTGTTTCTTGCAGCACATCAATGAGCTCTCCATGAAACTAGACGTGGAGGAGATTCTGCAGAAAGCTGAGGGCATCTACCTGCAGATCAGGAGCTGTAAGGTGTGTGCACGCATACAATCACAATTATGCTGAACATTCACCAAGTGTTGTCCAAAGAATTAATCTAATTGTCTTTCTCTGTTCAAATTTCTTTCACTAATACCGTACAAGCCTAGTGATACTTTAACAGTATATGTGGACATCTCAAAGAATAACTTGGTGTATTGGTCATGAATTCTGGAACGGAAACATATTTTGCTTCTGCTTGAGGCTTTGTAAAACTACACAACATGTTACGGAAATAATACCTGAAATTTGTTGTTTTTATACAGTGTTATACTGGCAACTTCTGATTCTGTCTATCCTACATTCTTTGTTTTTATTCAGTCATAAGCACATTTAGTTTTGTCTATGTTCTGTGTCATCTACGTTCAGTCTTGCTTTCAGTGTCTCTTCACTGTTTAGTCTTGTCAAAGTTCATTGTCTTTAGCTTTCAGTTTAATATACTGTACATTCAGTCCTGTCTATGTCCTGCTCTCTGTTCCATTCAGTCATTATAGTAAGAAGTTGGTTTTAGGATGAACCTGCAGGTCCAGTCGTCACATACTGAGTGAATTAGTGAAGAATCGTCAGTTGTCGGTGTCTTCATCTTCATTCATCTCGTACCATAATGTACTCACTGCGCTGCTGTGATGTTAAGCTTTGGAACTAAATCCATGATTTTCACAGAAAAAGAAGAAGTTCAGCTGTATAAGAAATTCTATGAGTCACTCATTTCTAATAATAAGTTCACAGTAGTTCACAAAAATGACTGAGATGATTGAACAATTGACCTTTCGGTAAGCACCGCCCCCTCCTTAGTTACTGTTGCTAGGTCGGACATTCTCGCTGCTCCTCCATTAAGGACAATGTTATTTTGCCATTTTTCCGATGTGTATCACCAGTGTTAATATTATACTATAACAATGCCACTATAATAATGTGAAATATTGCTGCTGGGGACCTGCAACAGTGACTCGAGGTATCCAGAACTTTTGGAGGGACATTTTTATTTTCTTTAACAAGATAAAACAAACACTGGAGAATGCAGCTGTAGGTTCAGATGTGTCCGTCCACACAATCAACTGAACGTGGGGAAAGTTACAAAACACACCTACATTTACTCCAAGGTAAGTTTGTGTATTAGATGATTGATTTAACCACCGTTTAGTAAAAATAATGATATAATTTAGCAGCAAGGAGGGTGATAAGTTCTCTGTTAGCATTAGCTCTGGTCCATAGGTCTGTCCCACACAGAGTTACAGTCATGGAAAAAATTATTAGACCACCCTTGTTTTCTTCAGTTTCTTGTTCATTTTAATGCCTGGTACAACTAAAGGTACATTTGTTTGGACAAACATAACGATAACCACAAAGATTGCTCATAAGAGTTTTATTTAAGAGCTGATATCTTACCATTTTCCATGGTTTTCTTGATTATAACCTAAATCACTTAAGTTTTTACATCAATAGCTATGGCGTTGTACTGCCAAAAACACTGCTTTTATGCATTCAGTGTTTTCTTTCCTGTCTGTTTTAGTCACATGATGACGTTTAGTGGTACCAGGTATTAAAATGAACAAGAAAGTGAAGAAAAAATGGTGGTCTAATAATTTTTTCCATGAGTGTATGTTAACACCAGACAGTCGCAGCATTGTATTAATATAATTAATAAAGTGACGATAACATCACTAGCATCACATTATACCTAACAAAATAAATATCCAGGGCCATATATATTTGTGGACAACGAGACGGGCTCCTCGTTGTCTACAAATATAGACAACGAGGAGCTAGCATTCCGGCTAGCATGGAGAGATATTTTCACTTATCACCCTCCCTGCTGCTAAATCATATTACTTTTACTAAACGGTGGTTAAATCAATCATCTAATAAACAAAGTAAACTTACCTTGGAGTAAATGTAGGTGTGTTTTGTGACTTTCCCCACATTCAGTTGATTGTGTGGACGGACACAACTGAACCCACAGCTGCATTCTCCAGCGTTTGTTTTGGTTTGGGAAAGAGAATAAAAATGTCCCTCCAAACGTTCTGGACACCTCGAGTCACTGTTGCAGGTCCCCAGTAGCAATATTTCACCACGGCGTTATTCTAGTGTAATGTAAATATGGAAAAATGGCAAAATAACATTGTCCTTAACTCATTCACTGCCATTGACGTCTTTAGACGTCATTTTGTCTAATATTTGTCCAATATGTGTAACTGGCATCGCTAGACAGAGCATCACAATGAATATTAAGAGTTTTGGACATTGTAGTAAGTGTCCCAATCCACCAGAGGGCAGCATCGCCACTCTCTATGAAGCCGCCATTTGCCCCTCCCCGAGGGCATCTGCGAGTCAGAGAGAAGATGGCTGCTGCATTCTACTGCAGATTACGAACGAACGGCAAACGGTAGGAACAAAACTCTTTTTTTCTGAGGACAGAAGAGACTCTCCCCTTTATTCAGGGGGGCTTCAGTGTTCACATAGTCGTGAAATACGATATTATTTCGGCTTCGGTAGATCGGAAAACGGACTCTGAAACGGGCTGGCTTAATGGAGGAGCAACGAGAATGTCCGACCTAGCAACAGTAACTAGGAAGGGGGGGGCGGTGCTTACCGAAAGGTCAATTGTGATTACTTGTACATTGATGGTGACACACCAGTCAGAAAAGCTCTACCTCTCAGAAAGACCACTGATCTGTAGATTAGTCTGCTTCCTTTAATCAGTTTAGTAGCTTTTCATTTGGATTCACAGACACTGAAACACTTGTTACCTCATTGACATTGATGCAACAGTGTTTTTATGGCTGTGTCTCAGTTTGGGTTCTGTTTCTCCCCCATAGGACTTGCCTCTCTCTGTGCATCATCCTGGGCCTCAACACAGAGCGCCGTGACTTCAGCGTGGCAGAACCTGGACCCCCGGCAGCTCTGTGGCCGACTCAGAGGCAGGACGTCTGCTCCAACGGGCACCTGAGAGAAAGCAGATCCCAACACAGCTGCAACGTTGCCTTCATATCGTAGTGAACAGTAGAGACTGGCTGTAAGTCAGCAGTGAGATGCTACAACATTCTAATGAAAGAGATGTAAAAAGGATTCATGATTATTCAGAATCTTATTTTTGTAACTTCTTGTACTGTGTTTCTTTGAGCAGTCATTCCTGGTGATGTTATCTAAAAGCTGCAGGAAGCATAGGAAGTAGTCTAGCTCTGTCATGTCTAATCTCACACTCATGACACACACATGTTCCCTCTTCTTCCTGATGACATCACGGTCTCTGGTCTCAGAGTAAACCTCCAGAGACCCGAGTTCAGAAGCTGCCTGAGAATCTGCTTTTATCTTTTCTTCTTTCAGGCAGAGGTTGATGACGGTGCTCTGAACATCTTCTGCTTTGAATCAGGGCTGCGACAAATCAGTATTTATATTATCAATGAAACAGATCACTCTTATTGATTACTTTTATATCTGTCAAATGTGATGTCCTGCTCAGTTTGTACAGTCAGCTGTCCCAAACTGAACTACATTTAATATAATAAAAATGTTGCCAATTTACCTTTTTGTCCTCTAGTGTCCCTAGTTGTTGAAACAAGCCTTCAGTGTGACTGGTCTGGGATCAAATGCAAGATTGAATTTTTCTTGCACCGAGATCTTTCTCAGTGTGTCTTCAGATGATCAAGATTGTTGCTATGCTGTTGCTAAAGCTCTGCCTACATCATTCCAGTATGTCTTCTGAGGGCAGCTGGTGCAGCCCAGTAATACCAGCCAGGAACTTCTGGCTGAAGGTTGTCATGCTCCTGACAGTGATCCAGCAGTCGTTTCCAGGGAAATAATCTTTTAACTGAGACAAGACTGATGAGAAGCTCTTACCACACATCAGCTCCACTCAATCCTAGATTTCGCAACTAATCAGGTAATTTTCTTCATTCTTAAGACTGAGGGCCATATCTTGCGCCAAACCTCCTAAAGCTGCTACTAAGCGACAGCAGGTAGCAGGAGGGGCGTTCCCCCACAAAGAACGCAATCTTCCACCCTTTCCGAAACATGTGATATTACCTGCGCTAACCACTATATTATGCACACATTATGCATGAAAGTGGTTAGGGCGTTCCACCTGTTTAACCAATCAGTGCGTCAGTAGCCATTGCCTTTAAGAGCAGGTCGTGGTACCTGCAAACTGCTATGGAGTGTCTTTTTACCCAGATCAGAGCAGCTCTCATGGGCAGCTGGTCTGGGACTCTGCTGTAGACCTTCCTCCTCCTCTGCACTGATATATACATAACTAGCTCTAACTAATGTGGAGCAAATTATTTAATCATTTCTTTTGTACTCCAAGAAGTTCCAACAAACTGCTCAGAAAAAAATAGAGCCAGTGAACTTCCAGGAAAGCATTTCTAAACTAGAAAAGCACTCAGAGAGCGCAGACCTCCGCCAAGCACAACAGTTCTCCCATATAGAGATTTACAGATTGCGATAAAATCCGCCTTCTGGGTCAGATCCGGATCAGCCTCTGAAATTTTATAGAGGTTTTCAGTGTCAATACCTGAGTGAAATTTAATGAGTTGTGGGCAATAATTAACGGAGATGTTGAGAAACAAAATTTCCGGCCCCATTGAGCGCATGTTACGGTCTCAAGCCGGGTTGCGAACCGCAACCTTCCACCTCTGGGGCTCCTGCACACAACCCACTGCGCCACCTTCAATCCTCTACATAGACACTCAGATCCACCTATGTTTCACCTTCCCATCCGACGAGCAGCCCAGGTGTGGCACTGCACACCTGTACCTATTCAGTCATCATTCAACCAGACTCGCCTCCAGATCTTCCCATAGAAACGCCTGATCCAGCCATTCGCAGTGTCACCTCCTTGCCTTCGTCGTCCCCTGGATTGTTGGTTTGGCTGCCAACCCTCGAATCCTCCTTTTTTACATCTGAGAGAATTAAACTCTTAAAATTCCAGAACTCCCTTCCTGTCTCCATTGTGGTTGCTTTAGGGTTCAAGAAACAACTAAACAGCGCAATGTTATCGAAAATTTGAAAGTGATCCAGAATCCAGGATTTCTTCCGGATCACACCCAAAATAAAATCAGTTCTTCCTTTTCACATTTCTGACAACTCCTGAAAATGTCATCAAAATCCATCCATAACTTTTTGAGTTATCTTGAACATATCCCCTGCGCAAAGACGCACCAAGACGCATAGCCGCTGGGAGCAGTGCTTTTTAAAATACTGCAGAACGGATCATTGGATGAGCATTGAGCCAAAGGAACACGTATGATGACATCTACCTTCTACCACTGAGAACATCTCAGGTGTTCCGAGCGCAAGGAGAGGATCAGAGGGATACGAGCACAGTACAAGAAACTCCACAACAGAGTTTTGTGATCTTCTCGTTTCCTCCACAGCAAACATCTGGATGAGATCATGCCACAGCTGTACAGAAATCATCTGCCCTTAAGAGAATAATAACGTATGAAAGTAATACAGTGATGCATAATCGAGAGATAGAGCCGGTTGTGCAGTCCACATGTGACTGGGTGGATGTGCAATGACGCGATTTGGACGCGCTCTTTTACGCGCCGACATGCCAGTTGCGCTTTCCACAAACTCGGTATCTTGCGGTACTGGTATCTCGCAGATTTTTGGTATTGGGTAATGGGTGGTCAGAAACTGGGTCAGAAACCCAAAACTGTGAGCCAAAGAAGGAAAAAACACGGAATAGTCTGTTTCTGTGGCCACCAAGGGCCAAACATCTGTCCTCAGAAGGCAAGGGGCCAGTAAAAGACCATTACTGGTACTAGCTACGCTAGTCTAAGAGGCCAAAACCCAGGGGGAAAAAAGGCTGCAAAGCATTTAAGCTGATCATTAGTGTCAGAAGCACAACCAGGCAGATGGATAGAGAGTATTATAAACAATGTTTGGGAAGGACTCAGACATTGGATCATGAGAATGCAAAGAAGTTGATATTGCTTTCAGCATCAGTATCAGCGCCTCCATTGCTGAAGCGGCTGACCGGAGCTATGGCCGTAAGGTCGTCGGTGCCTGTCGTGGCGGCAATCCTCGAACTCGGTGGTAGACACCTTGGGTGAGAGAGGCCGTTAGACTGAAGAAGGAGTCCTACTGGGCTTGGTTAGCTTGTGGGACTCCGGAATCAGCAGACAGGTATCAGCAGGCCAAGCGGGCGGCAGCTTTGGGGGTCTCTGAGGCAAAAACTCGGGTGTGGGAGGAGTTCGGTGAGGCCATGGAAAAAGACTTTCGATCGGCTCCTCGGAGATTCTGGTAAACCTGTCAGATGGCTGAGGCGGGGAAAGCAGTGCTTCACCAACACTGTGTATAGTGGGGATGGGGTGCTGCTGACCTCGACTGGAGATGTCGTTCGACGGTGGAAAGAATACTTCGAGGACCTTCTCAATCCCACCAATATGTCATCTGTGGAGGATGCTGAGCCTGTGGATTCAGAGGTGGACTCGTTCATTACCGGAGCTGAGGTCGCTGAGGTAGTTAAGAAGCTGCGCAGTGTCCGGGCTCCGGGGGTGGACGATCCGTCATCTTCATGGAGAGGGTGTGAAGTGTCCTCCATCATCTTCATGGAGAGGGTGTGAAGAGTCCTCCATCATCTTCATGGAGAGGGAGGGTGTGAAGAGTCCTCCATCATCTTCATGAGAGAGGGTGTGAAGAGTCCTCCATCATCTTCATGAGAGGGTGTGAAGAGTCCTCCATCATCTTCATGAGAGGGTGTGAAGAGCCATCATCTTCAAGAGGGTGTGAAGAGTCCTCCATCATCTTCATGGAGAGGGTGAAGAGTGAAAGAGTCCTCCATCATCTTCATGAGAGGGTGTGAAGAGTCCTCCATCATCTTCATGGAGAGGGTGTGAAGAGTCCTCCATCATCTTCAGGGTGTGAGAGGGAGAGGGTGTGAAGAGTCCTCCATCATCTTCATGAGAGGGTGTGAAGAGTCCTCCATCATCTTCATGAGAGAGGTGTGAAGAGTCCTCCATCATCTTCATGGAGAGGGGTGTGAAGAGTCCTCCATCATCTTCATGGAGAGGGTGTGAAGAGTCCTCCATCATCTCCTCATCATCTTCATGGAGAGGGTGTGAAGAGTCCTCCATCATCTTCATGGAGAGGTGTGAGAGAAGAGTCCTCCATCATCTTCATGGAGAGGGGTGTGAAGAGTCCTCCATCATCTTCTCCCATCATCTTCATGGAGAGGGTGTGAAGAGTCCTCCATCATCATCTTCATGGAGAGGGTGTGAAGAGTCCTCCATCATCTTCATGAGAGGGTGTGAAGAGTCTCCATCATCTTCATGGAGAGGGTGTGAAGAGTCCTCCATCATCTTCATGAGAGGGTGTGAAGAGTCCTCCATCATCTTCATGGAGAGGGAGTGAAGAGTCCTCCTCCATCATCTTCATGAGAGAGAGGTGTGTGAAGAGTCCTTCCATCATCTTCATGAGAGGGTGTGAAGAGTCCTCCATCATCTTCATGGAGAGGGTGTGGAAGAGTCCTCCATCATCTTCATGAGAGGGTGTGAGAGAAGAGTCCTCCATCATCTTCATGAGATGAGAGAGAGAGAGGGTGTGAAGAGTCCTCCATCATCTTCATGAGAGGGTGTGAAGAGTCCTCGTCATCATCTTCATGAAGGAGAGGGTGTGAAGAGTCCTCCATCATCTTCATGGAGAGAGTGGAGTGTGAGAGTGAAGAGTCCTCCATCATCTTCATGAGAGGGTGTGAAGAGTCCTCCATCATCTTCATGATGGAGAGGGTGTGAAGAGTCCTCCATCATCTTCATGAGAGGGAGTGAAGAGTCCTCCTCCATCATCTTCATGAGAGGGTGTGAGGAGAGGGTGTGAAGAGTCCTCCATCATCTTCATGAGAGGGTGTCATGAGGGTGTGAAGAGTCCTCCATCATCTTCAGTGTGAGAGGGTGTGAAGAGTCCTCCATCATCTTCATGAGAGGGTGTGAAGAGTCCTCCATCATCTTCATGAGAGGGAGTGAAGAGTCCTCCATCATCTTCATGAGAGGGTGTGAAGAGTCCTCCATCATCTTCATGGAGAGGGTGTGAAGAGTCCTCCATCATCTTCATGAGAGTGAGAGTGAAGAGTTCAGAGGGTGTGAAGAGTCATCTCCGTGAAGAGTCATCATCTTCATGGAGAGGGTGTGAAGAGTCCTCCATCATCTTCATGAGAGGGTGTGAAGAGTCCTCCATCATCTTCAGAGGAGAGGTGTGAAGAGTCCTCCATCATCTTCATGAGAGGGTGAAGAGTGAAGAGTCCTTCATCATCTTCATGAGAGGGTGTGAAGAGTCCTCCGCATCATCTTCATGGAGAGGGTGTGAAGAGTCCCTCTTCAGTCATCTTCATGGAGAGGGTGTGTGAAGAGTCCTCCATCATCTTCATGGAGAGGGTGTGAAGAGTCCCATCCATCATCTTCATGAGAGGGTTGTGAAGAGTCCTCTTCATCATCTTCATGGAGAGGGTGTGAAGAGTCCTCCATCATCTTCATGAGAGGGTGTGAAGAGTCCTCCATCATCTTCATGGAGGAGATGTGAAGAGTCCTCCATCATCTTCATGAGAGGGTGTGAAGAGTCCTCCATCATCTTCATGAGAGGGTGTGAAGAGTCCTCCATCATCTTCATGAGAGGGTGTGAAGAGTCCTCCATCATCTTCATGGAGAGGGTGTGAAGAGTCCTCCATCATCTTCATCAGCTTGTGCAGCATTATTTTTTGTACAATCAGCTCCAGCGGCTCCAGAGTTCCACCCAGCACAGATCCAGCTTTCCTGATCAGTTTGTTGATTCTCTTCAGGTCTCTGGTTCTGGTGCTGCTGCCCCAGCAGATGGCTGCAAAGCTGATTGCACTTTCAACAACAGACCTATAGAAGATGTGCAACATCTTGGTGCAGACATTAAAAGATCTCAGCTTTCTTAAAAAGTAGAGTCTGCTCTGACCTTTCTTGTAGATGTATTCTGTGTTGCATTTCCACTCCAGTCTGTTGTCAAGCTGAACTCCAAGATACTTGTATTCCTCCACCACCTCCACCTCCTTTCCCAGGATGGAAACACTGCTGTGTTGATTCTTGCTCCTCCTGAAGTCGACAATCATCTCCTTAGTTTTGCTGGTATTTAATACGAGATGATTGTTACTACACCATTTCACAAACTGACAGATCAGTTCTTTGTACTCTGCTTCTTGTCCGTTGCTGATACACCCAACAACTGCAGAGTCATCAGAGTATTTCTGCAGATGACAGGACTCAGAGTTGGACTGGAAGTCAGAGGTGTAGAGCGTGAAGAGAAATGGTGAGAGAACAGTTCCTTGTGGTGCTCCAATGCTGCTGACCTCCATCTCAGACACACAACCTTTCAGTCTCACAAACTGTGGTCTGTTTGTGAGGTAGTCATAAATCCAGGAGGTTGTGGAGGAATCCACCTGGAACTGATGGAGCTTCTCACATAACAACGCAGGCTGAATTGTATTAAAAGCACTTGAGAAATCAAAGAACATGACCCTCAAAGTGCTGCCTGATTGGTCCAGATGAGAGTGGGCTCCGTGAAGCAGGTAGATGATGGCGTCTTCAACCCCAAGCCCATTACGATATGCAAACTGGAATGGGTCCTGACATTTGTGTTTCAGTAGGCTGTATTTCAAAAAATAAAAGAAAATCGAAAAAATTATGAAAACCAAAGTCAGAGCAACTACAATACGCAGCCACCTTGCAGCACATTCTAGAGTGCTGTTGTTTGAGGACATTGGCATGCCACTGGTGAACGCACACCAAATAAAGAAGTGGACAGACAAAGACCCTGTGCTAGCAAGAGTGCGCGAATACATCTTGCTAGGCTGGCCAAAGGTAAACAGTCCTGAGTTCATTCCATACACTCGACGACAGGATGAGCTCAGCATCCAGGAAGGATGTGTCCTGTGGGGAAGACGTGTTGTTGGTTCTACCGCCTGGACGTAATGCCTTACTGAAACAACTACACCAAGCACACCCTGGCATTACCTGAATGAAAGGGTTGGCAGTTACATGTGGTGGCCAAACATTGATGCAGAGATGGAGGTGCTTGTGAAGGTGTGTGTGACATGCCAGGAAAACCGGAACAGTCCTCCAGTGGCCCCATTACATCCCTGGGAAGTTCCTGATAAACCTCGGAGGAGAATTCACATTGATTATGCGGAGAGGGAGACTTGGGGTGAATTCCAATTTCTCCCTTAACCCTCAATCTCAACCCTCAGTCTCAAAAATGCGCGCTCCCGCTAAGGGCAAGTGCTGTCCCGATTCTTAGGGACGAGTTTGAGGGCTGTATTGCCCTCAAAATTGAGATTTTCCGACACCACCATTGGTAGTAAGGGCTATCCAGAAGGCACTGGGTAATTTAGCCAAGACATCTTCGAAAATGATGGTGACAAAAAAAGCTAGCTACAAATGTAAGTATCTTCGTATATCTTAAAGATATAAGTGTTACGAAACCATTTTATTGTCTTTGTTTGAGATTTTTTTTTATGGATTAATGTCGTTGTTGCGTAACATTTATTTTTTTACTTTACGATGTTTGCTGCCGGACCGGCGGTCCCGGGCAGGGGTCCCATTCCCGTCAGCGGTCCAGGTCGACTTCACGTTACTTGTACTCGTCGGCGGCCCCGGTCCCGTCGGCGGTCCAGGTCGGCCTCACGTTACTTGTATAGACCTTTTCGACTTAGAAATTGTGGACATGCGCCCCCTACTGGCCCCGCCATAACTGGACTGTGCGGTGCTCCACCAACTAACCCAAACACAGCAGCGTGGAGCATTTGTTACAGATAACGCAGACATGTCTTGGATTGATGATGTTAGGCAGTGGCCTCCAGTTACAGATGAAGGTAGTTTATCGCTGTTTTTAATGATTGGTTATGGAAATAGCATGATCTATTCCCATAATCAAACACTAAAATCTGTGGAACGCTGCAACGCTGGCTATAACTAACGTCAACAAACCATAAAGATTATGCCACTGTAATGTTAACGCTAGCGGTAAATTAGGCTATGTGTTAATGTTATATTTAATTTATTATATCACTCTCCTAATTCATTCATTCATTAATTTATTCATTCATTTATAGGCTTGTGCTAGTGCCGAGGGCTACAGTAGCCTCATACTGCTGTTCTTTCGGCCAGAATCGTCCGGGACTCTCAGCGAGACTATGAGTAGTACGAGACTGAATGTTAACGAAAACTCACCCGGCTGTATTCATTTGGAACAAAGTCCTTTCTGTTGATATTTTTCACCCACGTCTTCCTAACTTCTTGCTCTGCAAACAAGGCAGTCTTCGTGCAGTAAAGGCTTGTGTATTTCACATACTTTCTTCTTCCATTGTTGAATTTTCACGCCATTGTTGGCACAGTTTATGACGGAACATGTATTCCCACTCGACCGACTCGACATTATAAAAATATATATTTGTAGAAAGAGAAAAACACTGGTTAATTTGCGAGCCGGTGAAAGAATCGCTCTGTAGCACACTCCAGCAATGGCGGACGGGGTACTTCCGGGGGGCTGGCCCGAAAAGGTCTATACCTTGATGTGTGGCGACGGGGGACTGAATAATGTATCATCTATTGTGTTATTTGCTAATATTATTTGGAGAATATACAGCGCTCTTTTTAATGTTATCCCCATGTAATTTTTAGGAAATACAGAGCCAACACGGCTCTGATACATTTCAGTCTGAAGAAGTAACTGCACTCGAGGGGTGTCCCATTTCTAAGTCACAAGATAACCCTTACACTTACTTTCGAGGGTTAAGATTGAGGGCCAAAAATTGAGGGTTAAGGGCGAGGGTTGAGATTGAGGGTTAAGAGAGGAATTGGAATTGGCCCTTGGTCTACATGCAACTTTGGCTTAGGACCAGCCTGGGTACCTGGAGAAATAACAAAGACAGGCCCCGTGTCAAAGTTACATTAGGTAATGAACAAGTTGTGAGGCGACACATCAACCAAGTACGTGGTAAAAGCTCCATCCCACCGACGACACCAGAGGTGTTGCCTGACACCACGCCTGAGGACATCGATGAACCACCACTTCGGGTAGCTGTCTCTACTGACTCTACTGACAGCACTGCAGCAGAAGGAGCCGTGGAGCAGCCTGAGTCTTCACCTACAGTTGATCTACCAGCTGTGAGAAGATCTCAGCGAGCTAGGAGAGCTCCAGATTACTTGAAGGACTATACTTAGTAGTGAGTTCCCCAGCCACAGGACAAGAATGCATCCTGGAACCTCACTGGGATGCGGCAGTCTACCCAAATCACTAGTTAGAAATGTTACGTGTGTTGTGTATACATATATAAAAAAAGGAAGAAAATTATTATATGTATGGCACATGTGTTCAAAGAAGTTATAGAAGGTAACTATGATAGTTAAGGGTTAATTGAGAGTTCCAGGATGTCTGGTATAAATGTCTAATATAAAGTGTAATTAAAGTAATTTAATCTAGAGGGGAGGGATGTGGTAGACTGAATGTCATGTCTAAACTAAGGCTGGGCAAGTTAACGCGTTATTATCGCGTTAACGCATTCATTTATAAACGCTGACATTTATTTTATCGCGCGTTAGCGCATGTTGCTCACGTGCTTTTGTTTTGAAAAGTCTGTTTCTGGCTGCTGCGGAACCGGAAAATAATTGGCAGGTAAACTTGCGGAAAAGTTCAAACAGACATGGAGAACGGTAAAAATCAGTGTACTTTACAGTTCAGGTAGCAACTCAGGTAGAAATATTAACAATTCTGTCTGAAAATAAAACAAACTTTCAAACCCCTTTGTTTAAGACGATGGCGTCATTCCTCCATGTTCCATCAGATCTGCTCCATGTGTTCACTGTCCTGCTGTTCTCTAGCTGGTTACTGCAGTGCAGCTCCATCTAGTGGCACAGATGTGTAATGATAACAGAAAGTCTTGTCCTTGATTATAAAACAAAGCCATTTCTGGGTCATGTAAACCAGACAATAAAATATTAAAAACAAATTCAGTCCCGTGGCCTGTTTGCTAAAATTGAAATACAAAAAAAGAGGCTTTTCTTTTTTTGTGTTAAAATAAAAATTGAAAAATAATAAAAAGTCCCTTTTTAATTTTTGATTGACAACTGAAAATGGAAAAAAAAACAAATAATACACAGATAATTATGGATTGGTAAAGTTACTGAACTCTAACATGGACATTTTCATTTTAAAGTTCTCCCAGATGGAGGATTCAACAGAAACAAGGTTATTTGTAACAACTGCCAAGTTGAACTCCCCGTTAAAAGTTTCTGCTGTTACCTCAGAAATTACCTGTTTTAATGTTCTGATTGAGGCCTCTAGATTGTTAGGATTTTGTTGGTAGACTTTTTTTTAATTATTCATAAAAAAACTGGGTGACATTAATGCTCTGGCAGTGGCAATAAGCTTTACTTTATTTGACATTTTTTAAGATGAGATTTACACTAAATATGTGTTACTGACAAGTGCTGATGTTAAAAGTGTTTGAACAACAAATGTTATGGCATTTTAGTTCATATGGCAGCAGAACATTTAAATAAAAGTGACCTTTACACTATTTTTGAATTAATTTTTGATTTTCCATATACAATGCGATTATTCGTGATTAATCAGGGAAATCATGCGATTAATCACGATTAAAAATTTTAATCGTTGCCCAGCCCTAGTCTAAACATTAATAGTTAGTGCTTCTAGAGGGAGCTACCTTCCTAGTATAGTGCCACACCTATTGATAAACACAGGAAAGAATAAGAGATCAAGCTTTGGGCAGAAGATGCACTGTAGTTGTGAGTGTTGAAGAATAAACGGCAGGAAGCCAAAGAAACAAAACCTTAGTGTGATTATTGCTACACGCCACCGGTAGGATATCACACAAATGAATAATATTACTGGAGAAACGCCGGAGGGTCTGACCTGCACTCTCCTATCAGAAAGGTCTTCTAAAGAGTACTGCTTCATCAAACCATGCCTTAAAAAAACAACCCCACACATGATATGATAGAACTTTGTGGAGTAGAGTATCATCTACATTACTGACTTTATTGTGATTAGCTTTGTGAGATCTGCTGTTTCTAATCATCTCAACAGCTGGAATAATATTGAAGTGAAAGATATGAAGAATGAGATCAATAAAATTTCAGCTGTCCTAAAGTCCATCACCTTTATCATTTTAACCAGGACTGGACTGTATATAATAAGGATCATAATTCCAAAATACATTGTGTTTGTAAAATCTGAATGCAGGCTGATGAAAATAAAGAAATGTACACAGAGAAGTTTGTGAATAACTATTCATTAAATGTATTATAGTTGGAGTGACACCTGACATATATGGAGCCCTGTTTGGGTCATAATTAATGAATAAATTAGTCTATTATTATAAAATACAGGCATGTATTATTATGAAATATTTCCCATTATTATGATAATGGTTTCATTTTTCATAAGAATGAGCTTTTACATAATAATGCCTTTGTTTTTCATAAGAATGATTTGTGTGTCAATCACAGCAGAGAGGGCGGAGCCATTTATGTGATTGGCTGCTCTTTCATTCAGGCATAAGCAACAGAACAGTAAATATTGAGAGTGGGCGGGAGGTGCAATGTATATACTCCAGGCCAGTAGGTGGCAGAATGCACCTCAGTTTACGGTTAAAAGTTGACATCGACCAAGAAACGTCAAGGTTTCCCGTAGCTCAGTTCAAGCTGCCATAGCTACAATCGGACTAGGAGCGCACCTTGATGACGCCACGGCCCGCTGCTAACGGGACCTCATGGCCAAAACTAGTCGATGTCAGAGCGTAGAATGGAGAAGGATCAGCCAATGAGCATGCAGGTCAACCACTGGTCCCGCCCAGTGGCAAAATGTCATTATTATGTAAAAGCTCATTCTTATGAAAAACGAAGCCATTATGTAAAAACTCATTCTTAGATTAAAAAAAAAGCCTAAAATTAAACTAAGATTAAATAATAATAAAATATATTTCAGAATAATTCAATTTTTTTCATAACAATGGGAAATATTTCTTAATAATAAACATGTATTTCATAATAATGGGAAATATTTCATAATAATAAACATGTATTTCATAATAATAGGAAACATTTCATAATAATGGATACATATTTCATAATCATAAATGCCTGTATCTCATAATAATAGACTAATTTATTCATTGAATTATGTCCCAAACGGGGCTCCATAGACGTAAGAGATCAGAGCAGCAGGATTAAAAAATCTTGCTTGTTGCACAGAACAAAGCTCCATGATAACTGACATATCCCAGTTTAATCCCTTATCTTGGTTTTGCACAACACTCCTCTGGTCAGCACTGTAATAACAATAGTTAATAATAATAACAATAATAATAATAATAATAATAATAATGATAAAAAATAATAATTATCATAATAGTAGTAGTACTACTAGCAGCAGCAGTGGTAGTATAAATAATAATAATCTCGTAGGAGAATAATTATTTTCCTGGAGGAAGAAAACTAAAAAAAGCAAAAAAATTAAAAAAAAAAACCCATAACATAACAATTATGTTACACAGGTGGCGCGCCTGAGTAATATCACCGTTTGTATTTCCGGTAGCACTTTCGGGTTACAATCGTTTACAATTATTCGCTTTTGCAGCCAAAGACCTATTCTGCTGGCTAAGCAGCTCATCTTTCATATTAAAGACAGCATGTTCTTCGGTTTATAGGATATTTATATTCTAAGGGTAGGTTCTCCTTGAACTACATTTTAATGTAATATGCATCGTAGTCATTATTTTTACTGACGAGCTAGCAAACATCGCCGGCTCGCTAAAGCTAGCCAGGCTAACCAGCTAGCCAGGCTAACCAGCTAACGTCATGTTTTCGTGTTTAACGATCGCACATCTCATGTGTTTTGATTTAGAGATGTTGTGCTCGTTTTTGTGTATTTGTGTATGGTAATGTAAAGGGAGAAATTTTAGACTCTGAATTAACCATGTAAATAATTGGGACTTAAAACACTTTCACGATTGACATGTGTAATGTAACACAAACGTTTTAGTTTAGTGGTTTCTTTTAGTGTGTGGAACTCCAAAGTGTTTGATATTTTATCAATAATTAGAGAAATATTAAAGATAAATTAGACGACATGAGGTAATTAACTACGTTATTATCAGGACTGAGTATCGGCAAAGTTTCACGTAGTATTTGTTTTCATTCTGCTCTTTATGTATGTTAAATCAAATAAATACTAGTTTATCTTAAAATAAATTCTCAGAATTTATTTCTGCAGTGTAATGTTTTTAACTGATATGTGCACTCTCGAACAAAACAAAAATGCACGTGCACACAACAGCTTAATTTTTCACCAGTTACAAAATTATATTTGCCACAAATCCACGATGGGATAAGGAACATTTACAGAAGAAGAATTATAAAGGATTCTTTTAATGTCAAACTTATTTTTATTTATTTTTATTTTTTTTTCAGTGGCACTGGAAGCAGGGCTCCATTCACAAGAGTTACTGGTTACGTTTTAACCACAGAATAAAGCATGAAGAAGAAAAGCAGACATCCCAGGACACCAGTGACATTACAGCAGACCGAGCAGGTGCAGACCGAGCAGGTGCAGGAGGCCGGCGGCGTCGGTGAGGAGAAGAGGCTGTCTCGCTACAGAGGGAGAGCCCGAAAGACTGATGCTGCAGCCACAGACAGTTTCTGTCATGACAGCGCAGTAACGGACAGGACTGCTTACTCAGGCGTAACCATTACAACAGCAGATGATGCTCAGAAGCATCCAGAGAATGTGTCCAGATCTGCAGGTAAGTAGCTCAGATTGAGTTTCTGTTCATTAATGCACTTGATAACAGGAGAGAGGGGAAAAGCCATAATACAAAAAGTATGTAGTGGAAATCTTTTTTTTTTCCTGACAGTTCATTGAGAATGGTGGTTGAAGCTCTCTTTTATCTGTTATTATGTTGATAACAATACCAAATGTGTACACCAGTGATCCCCAAACTTTTTTGTAACTGCGGACCGGTCGACGCTTGACAATTTTACTGCGGACGGGTGGGGGGGTGTAGGTAACGAGTAATGAGGACGTTACTCGTTACATTACGGCAATAACAACATGAGTATAACATTAAAGTATCTGGTAACATCCTCGCATTTTCCCCTTCACAGAGAAACTTTCCAAAGACATCTGTTTCTTACTCATTTTACTAGCTGGGTAACATTTTGGTGCTCAAGTGATCGAGATGTAACCGAGAGAATCCGGTCATGTTTCAAAATAAAGGATTTTTCAAAATAAAAGCTCGTTCAGACTAGGGATCGACCGATTATCGGCCGGACCGATTATCGGCGCCGATATTTGGCATTTTTACGTATATCGGCATCGGCCTTTTTTTAATCCAACGGGCCGATTTAAAACTAAATTATTTTGGCTCGGATGCAGCTGCGCTTCTCTGTCTCCAGCACTGTCCCGCTCACAGCGCCATCTTGATTACGCAATCCAAGCACATAGACACAAAGCCAATCAGAAGCTGAAACTGTTTGCAAGGTCCTCAAACACGGCGGAGAGATAAATTCTCTCGTGTGGAGAAGCTCCAGTGTGGACGAATGTGTCAAAGGTACGTTGGAAACTCCTGAAATTGTAATAAACATCCCAGTCCTCTGCATGTCACAACTACTAGTTACGTTACTATGAGCAGAATACCGTAAAAATGTAATAAACATCAGTGGCAGCTCTGCTGGCTCGTAGTAGCTCCCGACGCGTCTGAATGATTTGAGACAAAGCTGCTGAAAAAAATCGATATGAGAACGGTCCGTTATAGTCGAAGCGTATGTGTGTGAGAAAAAAACTCAAACTAAATTCAGTCTAGTTTTATTGCATGAAAGCGTGACGAGGATAGAGAATAGTGTGTTACCACGGGAGTAACTGCAGAGCAGCAAAGCACCGTCCGTCTGACAGAAAACAGTCGGACAATAATAACTGCTGAACTACCGAGTTATTTAACTTTATCTCTTTGTGTTGATTGAGAGATCCCAAAAATGTTAGGTGAAGTTGTCTTTGATAGTTTATTTTAGAGGCGGACCACGAACTTTATAGCACCCCCTCGAAGCGCTGCAGCCGTCTCTCAGACTAGTGACGGGTCGGTCGCGAACGAGAGCCGGAAAAGAGCCGGCTCTTTGAAGTGAACGACGGGAGCCGGCTCGTGAGCCAGAGCGATTTAAAAAAAAAATTATTATCTTATATTGTCTTTTAAAGCCGCATTGGTCAACATGTGTGGCTGTGGCAACGTCTGTGTGACTACACTGAGCAGGAGGGAGGGGGGGAGCAGAGTCAACAACACTCTGCTGGAGGAGGCAGAGAGACGAGAGTGAGAGGAGCGCAGGAGGATTTGACCAGTTCACCAAAGATGAGTGACAACAGGAAAAGGAGTAAAATATGGACACATTTTAAAGTGTTAGACTCCAGAAAGGCAGAGTGAACACTTTGTATAATACAACTTTCATATCGAGCAGACTCCACAAACAACCTGCACAGGCATATTCAAACTAATCATCCAACAGTGCAATTAACAGAGTTGGAGAAAAGACCAGCAAGGGACTCTGAAGGTTTTTCACTGTAAGTAGTTGCACATTTTAATTTGTATTTTGTTGAGTGATGTTTAGTTGATTTTGTTTTTTCACAAATTGAAATGGGTCTTTTTTTAATTTAGAATTTATTCTTGTTTATGTTAAGTTTATTAATAAAGCCATATAAATACAATACATATGTTATATTTTATGTTTTTTTTTAACATTAGTTATTCATTTTACACATAATTTGGTAATAAATTAATTTAATTAACAAAAAATCTGAGGAGCCACTTGGGAGCCGAAAGAGCCGGCTCTTTTTAGTGAGCCGAGCCAAAAGAGCTGGCTCTCCACAAAGAGCCGGAATGCCCATCACTATCTCAGACCGCCAGATATGATGTAATTGTTTTCGCACAACAATCAGTTCTTGAAGTGGAATTTTTTCAGTTACACTTATTCATATATTGTTTGCATGTCTCTGCCTATGTGTGTGTGTGTGAGGCGGGGGGTGGGGGGACTGAAGTAATCGCGAATAACTGTGTAGTATTGTACATGATGGTAGTCTGCAGGACGGCTGTGGCGGTCTGAGGAACAAGTGACTAGAACTCCTATGTATTTTATTTTAATATGTTAAAGACTTCAGAAAATATAAAACATACATATTTAGGAAAGGTAATGTAATGGCAGACCTGTAAATTTTGTTTGGAGAAAGTTATTCACATAATTACATCCCTAACCATCTGTGAGACTGCTTCGGTGGTTCTAGTGTTAAAATATAACATTTAATAAAAAATTGATGAATATCGGCTCAAAATATCGGCTATCGGCCTTCCTGACTACTAATAATCGGTATCGGTATCGGCCCTGAAAAAACCATATCGGTCGATCACTAGTTCAGACTCATATAACTATATAACTTCAGCTCTGTTTATGTTTATGTATATACACCACAGTACACCACACTGCACTAGCATGCTATAGACACTGCACCCATTACTGCCTGTCATCTGTCTTGTGTCTTTATCTGTCCTGTCCTTTTGTGCTCTACTGTCACAGGGCATAAAATCGTGACTAACTGGTCGCCAAATGCGACCAAAATATGACCATTTCGACCGTTTTTTTCTACCTTGTTGCCAGTGGTGAGGGAGACAAAATCAACTTAGAAAAAAAATGTTTTTTCTATGATTTCTGCACATTTGTCATGTGTCACCAAGGCAAACACATCTTAATAATTTAGAAACAGAGTTTATTTGGTGAAAAGTGGCCATGTTTAGGATGCACATCGCATCACATCTAAATGTGCTTTCATGTGTTACCGTATGGCCTCTGGTCTCTGAACCGTAGCAGGGAAACCTTCATACTGTGCTATTCCAGGCTCGTGACAAGCGGCTAACACGCCAGTGAAAACTAAAGGAAAAGTCCAGTTTTCTCTGCTCTGAACGGCACTTTATTCAGGAGCTGACAACGTTACACCCTAACCCTGTCAGTCAACGGAGGATGTAAATCCATAACACTCGGCTGCTGCTCATGCTCGCTTCACTTGCTCCGTTCAGCACCTCACAAACTACATTACCCATCAGGCTACTCCCCTTCTTAAAGGGCCAGGCTGGTTTACAACGCATGCTTGTAAATGCTTCTGAAATGTAGTGATAGTGGGCGATAATATGGGTTTTTCATACGCGATCTGTAAAACTTTTCTATCACCATATAAACATATATAGGTAGACCCACAAGCTATTCTTGATTATACTAACATTGATTAAAAAAACCCATTTAAAAATAAAACAATAGTGAACTGATGAAATTTCCTATTGAAATTCTGTCTATCACCCCTCCCATCATACTGACAACTAACTGCAGTGCTAAATGTTTAATTTGTTGTGGGATTTTCTCCTGAAACCGACACACTTTCCTTTCGGTTGTTGGCGTCAAAATACAAAGAGTTGAGACCCATTAAGGCGACAGGGGATGGGAATTACCTGTACAACTCTGTTTCCCTCATTCTGAAAGGTGATACACGAGATGATTTTATCTTATGTTTCATATAATGAAAAAATAGCTGAGTTAGCTGGGTTTTTTGTTCATTTCACAGAGACATACACACAGAAGTAAAACAAATAGAACAATATACATTCTCGATATCGCAATTTTTCCGATGTGTACATTCTCGATATCGCTATTTTTCCGATGTGTATCATCAGTGTTAATATTAATTAATAAAGTGATGTTAACATCACTAGCCTCACCTTATACCTAACAAATTAAATATCCAGGGCCATATATATTTGTAGACAACGAGGCAGGATTATAGGGGGCTAGTGAGCTCTGGTCCATAGTAGAGAAATCATTGACACTGTGGACCAGAGCTAATGCTAACGGAGATATGTTTTCATTCATCACCCTCCCTGCTGCTAAATCATATTACTTTTACTAAATTATTCCCTTTCCCTTGGGGAAGGAAATAAAAAATGCCCCCTCCAAATGTTCTGGACACCTCGGGTCACTGTTGCAGGTCCCTAGTAGATATATTATGGAGTCTCTCGACAGTCACTTGGGTCAGCAGCCCCATCAGACAGACCTAGCATTTTTTTTTTTACCAGACCTCAACGATCTATAATGGGGCCTCCCCAAACACATCAAAATATTAGATCTTAACATAGAAATTAAAAACTAAAATATCTTGAGAAAATCCAATTTCTTACCTGTTATAAAGTGTGCTGATAAAACATACGCGTAATCTGATTTGGGCACCCATAATTTCCCTCGAGTATCTTTGTCTGCTCCGTTAATAGCGTGCAGCTATTTTCTTCTTCGTTCAGGCTCAGTAGCCTCGCTAGGAATCATATAAAATGACAAAAGCGACTGGCGAGCAACATTGTTGGTGCAGTTGAACACACAACAGTTCTTCACCATCTTTCCCCCTATTGTAAACTGCACGAAATCAGAAAAAACAGGCACAAAATGCAAAATGCATCGGCTTTGCCAGCAACAGTGAGCGATTGTTTGCCCCATCGGACTGGTTGCTATCGGATGCCAGTGGCCCGGATGTTCGTGATCGAGAATGATATAACTTACATGCAGCATAGAACAAGTAACTTTCGTACATTTGCTTTTTGTAAATGATAATTCCAAATTGTGTTTGCATTGTTGCTATGGTGATCTGAGTTCATATTTTGGCTGTTGAAAATTCAAATGTAGTATTGACAATACAAGTAAGTCTGTTTCCAGTCTGTGTAACATGCTGGGAGTCTAAAATTTCAAACCACTGGAGGACTTGGTGTGGGCAGAAAAAGCTACTGCATGACTGTTTAACAGACTTCCAAACTTGTAGCTTGTTTCATGCAGATTCCAGTTTTTCTCCAGGAAGCTTAGATCTCCTGGCAGATATAGTGAGGTGGTGCAGATGTTTCAGAATATCACATTAGTACAATAGTGTTTCCCTGATGGATTTACTGAGGATGTGCTGGAGAAATGTCTACTACAGATGCTAGAGGCCATTGAAGCCATTGAGCCTCCATGATGATGTCAGCAGTCTACAGGGGCGTATGAGGCGACGACAAACACTGGCGACCAAAATTACTAGCTGGCTACCAACTTCAAAAACCTGGTAGCCAGGGGCTACTTGGTAAATAGTCTAATTTTATTAACTGCTACTACAGTTAATACGGTAAACTAGCTGAGAGATATTTACAGCGGGCGCTGCTAATACAGTTAATACGGTAATCTAGTTGGTAGAAAATTACAGCGGGCGCTGCTACTAGCTGGTATATATTTACAGCTGGTGCTGCTACTAAAGTTAATACAGTAAACTAGCTGGTAGATATTTACAGCGGGCGCTGCTACTACAGTTAATACGGTAATCTAGTTGGTAGATATTTACAGCGGGCGCTGCTACTACAGTTAATACGGTAATCTAGCTGGTATATATTTAAATCGGGCGCTGCTACTACAGTTAATACGGTAAACTAGCTGGTAGATATTTACAGCGGGTGCTGCTACTACAGTTAAAACGGTAAACTAGCTGGTAGATATTTACAGCTGGCGCTGCTACAACAGTTAATACGGTAATCTAGCTGGTAGATATTTACAGTGGGCGCTACTACTACAGTTATTACAGTAATCTAGCTGGTAGATATTTACAGTGGGCGCTACTACTACAGTTAATACGGTAAACTAGCTGGTAGATATTTACAGCGGGCGCTGCTACTACATACGGTAATCTAGCGGGCTGCTACTACAGTTAATACGGTAATCTAGTAGCTGGTAGATATTTACAGCGGGCGCTGCTACTCAGTTACTACAGTTAATATGGTAATCTAGCTGGTAGATATTTACAGCGGGCTCTGCTACTACAGTTAATACGGTAAACTAGCTGGTAGATATTTACAGCGGGCGCTGCTACTACAGTTAATACGGTAATCTAGCTGGTAGATATTTACAGCGGGCGCTACTACTACAGTTAATATGGTAATCTAGCTGGTAGATATTTAAATCGGGCGCTGCTACTACAGTTAATACGGTAAACTAGCTGGTAGATATTTACAGCGGGTGCTGCTACTACAGTTAAAACGGTAAACTAGCTGGTAGATATTTACAGCTGGCGCTGCTACAACAGTTAATACGGTAATCTAGCTGGTAGATATTTACAGTGGGCGCTACTACTACAGTTATTACGGTAATCTAGCTGGTAGATATTTACAGTGGGCGCTACTACTACAGTTAATACGGTAAACTAGCTGGTAGATATTTACAGAGGGCGCTGCTACTACAGTTAATACGGTAATCTAGTTGGTAGATATTTACAGCGGGCGCTGCTACTACAGTTAATACGGTTATCTAGCTGGTATATATTTACAGCTGGTGCTGCTACTAAAGTTATTACGGTAAACTAGCTGGTAGATATTTACAGCGGGCGCTGCTACTACAGTTAAAACGCTAATCTAGCTTGTAGATATTTACAGCGGGCACTGCTACTACAGTTAATACGTAATCTAGTTGATAGATATTTACAGTGGGCGCTGCTACTACAGTTAAAATGGTAATCTAGTTGGTAGATATTTACAGCGGGCGCTGCTACTACAGCTAATACGGTAATCTAGCTGGTAGATATTTAGAGTGGGCGCTGCTACTACAGTTAATACGGTAATCTAGTTGGCAGATATTTACAGTGGGTGCTGCTACTAGAGCTAATACGGTAATCTAGTTGGTAAATATTTTCAGCGGGCACTGCTTCTACAGTTAATAAGGTAATCTAGCTGGTAGATATTTACAGCGGGCGCTGCTACTACAGTTATTACGGTAATTTAGCTGGTAGATATTTACAGCGGGCTCTGCTACTACAGTTAATACGGTAATCTAGTTGGTATATATTTACAGCGGGCGCTGCTACTACAGTTAATACGGTAATCTAGCTGCTACTACAGTTAATATGGTAATCTAGCTGGTAGATATTTACAGTGGGTGCTGCTACTACAGTTAAAAGGGTAATCTAGCTGGTACATATTTAAAGCGGGCGCTGCTACTACAGTTAATACGGTAATCTATCTGGTAGATATTTAGAGCGGGCACTGCTACTACAGTTAATACTGTAATCTAGCTGGTAGATATTTACAGTGGGCGCTGCTACTACAGTTAATACGTAATCTAGTTGATAGATATTTACAGTGGGCGCTGCTACTACTACAGTTAAAACGGTAATCTAGTTGGTAGATATTTACAGCGGGCGCTGCTACTACAGTTAAAATGGTAAACTCACTGGTAGATATTTTCAGCGGGCGCTGCTACTACAGCTAATACGGTAATCTAGCTGGTAGATATATAGAGCGGGCACTGCTACTACAGTTAATACGGTTATCTAGTTGGTAGATATTTACAGTGGGTGCTGCTACTAGAGCTAATACGGGAATCTAGTTGGTAAATATTTTCAGCGGGCGCTGCTTCTACAATTAGTAAGGTAATCTAGCTGGTAGATATTTACAGCGGGCGCTGCTACTACAGTTATTACGGTAATTTAGCTGGTAGATATTTACAGCGGGCTCTGCTACTACAGTTAATACGGTAATCTAGCTGCTACTACAGTTAATATGGTAATCTAGCTGGTAGATATTTACAGTGGGTGCTGATACTAGAGCTAATACGGGAATCTAGCTGGTAGATATTTTCAGCGGGCGCTGCTACTACAGTTAATACGGTAATCTAGCTGGTAGATATTTACAGCAGGCGCTGCTACTACAGTTACTACAGTAAACTAGCTGGTAGATATTTACAGCGGGCGCTGCTACTACAGTTAATACGGTAATCTAGTTGGTAGATAACTACAGCGGGCGCTGCAACTACAGTTAATACGGTAATCTAGCTGGTATACATTTACAGCTGGTGCTGCTAATAAAGTTAATACGGTAAACTAGCTGGTAGATATTTACAGCGGGCGCTGCTACTACAGTTAATACGGTAATCTAGTTGGTAGATATTTACAGCGGGCGCTGCTACTACAGTTAATACGGTAATCTAGCTGGTATATATTTAAAGCGGGCGCTGCTACTACAGTTAATACGGTAAACTAGCTGGTAGATATTTACAGCGGGCGCTGCTACTACAGTTAATACGGTAAACTAGCTGGTAGATATTTACAGCTGGCGCTGCTACAACAGTTAATACGGTAAGTCTAGCTGGTAGATATTTACAGCGGGCTCTGCTACTACAGTTAATACGGTAATCTAGCTGGTAGATATTTACAGCGGGCGCTGCTACTACAGTTAAGACGGTAATCTAGCTGGTAGATATTTACAGCTGGCGCTGCTACTATAGTTAATATGGTAAACTAGCTGTTAGATATTTACAGTGGTTGCTGCTACTACAGTTAATACGGTAATTTAGCTGGTATATATTTACAGCTGGCACTGCTACTATAGTTAATATGGTAAACTAGCTGTTAGATATTTACAGCTGGTGCTGCTACTACAGTTTATACGGGAATCTAGCTGGTAGATATTTACAGCGGGCGCTGCTACTAAAGTTAATACGGTAATCTAGCTGGTAGATATTTACAGCTGGCGCTGCTACTACAGTTAATACGGTAAACTAGCTGGTAGATATTTACAGCGGGCGCTGCTACTACAGTTAATACGGTAATCTAGCTGGTAGATATGTACAGCTGGCGCTGCTACAACAGTTAATACAGTAATCTAGCTGGTAGATATTTACAGCGGGCGCTGCTACTACAGTTAATACGGTAATCTAGCTGGTAGATATTTACAGCGGGCTCTGCTACTACAGTTAATACGGTAAACTAGCTGGTAGATATTTACAGCGGGCGCTGCTACTACAGTTAATACAGTAATCTAGCTGGTACATATTTACAGCTGGCGCTGTTACTACAGTTAATACGGTAAACTAGCTGTTAGATATTTACAGCGGGCGCTGCTACTACAGTTAAAACGGTAATCTAGCTGGTAGATATTTACAGCGGGCGCTGCTACTATAGTTAATACGGTAATCTAGCTAGTAGATATTTACAGCGGGCGCTGCTACTACAGTTAATACGGTAAACTAACTGGTGGATATTTAAAGTAGTTGCTGTTACTACAGTTAATACGGTAATCTATCTGGTAAATATTTAGAGCGGGCGCTGCTACTACAGTTAATACGGTAAACTAACTGGTAGATATTTACAGCGGGCGCTGCTACTACAGTTAATACGCTAATCTAGTTTGTATATATTTACAGCGGGCGCTGCTACTACAGTTAATACGTAATCTAGTTGATAGATATTTACAGTGGGCGCTGCTACTACAGTTAATAGGTAATCTAGTTGGTAGATATTTACAGCGGGCGCTGCTACTACAGTTACTACGGTAAACTCGCTGGTAGATATTTTTAGCGGGCGCTGCTACTACAGCTAATAGGGTAATCTAGCTGGTAGATATTTAGAGCGGGCGCTGCTACTACAGTTAATACGGTAATCTAGTTGGTAGATAATCAAGTGGGTGCTGCTACTAGAGCTAATACTGGAATCTAGTTGGTAAATATTTTCAGCGGGCGCTGCTTCTACAGTTAATAAGGTAATCTAGCTGGTAGATATTTACAGCGGGCGCTGCTACTACAGTTAATACGGTAAACTAGCTGGTAGATATTTACAGCAGGCTCTGCTACTACAGTTAATACGGTAATCTAGCTGGTAGATATTTACAGCGGGCGCTGCTACTACAGGTAATACGGTAACCTAGTTGGTAGATATTTAGAGCGGGCGCTGCTACTAAAGTTTATACGGTAAACTAACTGGTGGATATTTAAAGTGGTTGCTGCTACTATAGTTAATACGGTAATCTAGCTGGTAGATATTTACAGCGGGCGCTGCTACTAAAGTTAATACGTAGGGGTGCTCCGATCAGGGCTTTTGGGGGCGATCACCAATCACCGATCGCTGAAATCAATATCGGCCGATCCGATACCGATCACCGATCACACAGTGTCAATTTGAACTTGAACCTTGCTTTTAATAGTGTAGCATTAATTATTCATATATTTAAGTTATTCTTTAACACTGTATATCAAGCATCATTAAATAAATAGATGAGAGTATCATGAATTGGTAAAAAACTCCAAATGTCACTCGTGAAGCTGACCGCTGTGGCTTTCTCATTCAGAAGGGAATTAACATGTCCATACACCGTCTGGTATAACTCCGGCAGGCCCACATCAGTGAAGTATTTACGTCCTTTGTGAACATAACGTGGATCCAAGTGATTCACTAGAAGCTTAAACCCGAGGTCGTCCACGACAGAGAGCGGCTGGTGGTCCAGGCATATGAACTCCATAAGACTCTTTCAAATATAGGGCCCTATGAAATCCGTTTTATTTTTTTTCAAATTCCGTTTTAATTTTTTTCATTTTCGGTGTTTTTCGGTTTTTAATTTTTGAGAATTCCGTTTTTAGCATTTTATGCAAATTTAACCCCAAAACAGTATATAAAGTAATGAAATATAGACAATTTATGCAATTATAACAGTAAACTTTAATGTTTTTATACTTTTAAACATATTGTGTCCAACAAAACATTGTTTTTTTATTTTTACAAAAAAAAAATCTAGTTTTTTTTATGTAATAAAAAAGAAAAAAAATATTTCAAATAGGTAAAATCCATTTAAAGTGCAGAAAAGAAGAATTGCAACAGCAGTACACTAATCATTTTAGTTTGTTTGATTTATTCTGTTATCAGACAGTTTGTCATAACGTACATGATATTTTTCAGGTGTGTCATGACAAACTGTGTCCGATAACAGAAAAAACTATATTTACTACAGCTGATGTAGATGCTATGAAATCCAAAGCAGTGAACACTGGTTGTGTGTATGAGTGTGTGCCCGGGTGTTTTTTTTTCTTTAGGTGTTCCATCTATTACAGACAGCCGATTAAATAAATAATTATCAGCCTCTTTGTGTTTAGCTCAGTGAGTGACTCTCGCCTTTTTACGTTTATGGTTTTCACTCATTAAATGATATTCGTTGGAAGACCACGGAGCAGACCAGAACACGCTGGAGAGATGATATCTCTCAGCTGTTATTACGGTAATCTAGCTGGTAGCTATTTACAAGGGGCGCTGCTACTACAGAATACATCTAGAATACAGTGGCCACATGCAAATTCTCCGAGCAAATCAAGATTAGATCCCTAGAATTCATTGCACCCCCCCAAACTACACCTATTATTCCCAGCGAACCCAAAATCAGTCACACAAGCACAAACTTTAGCACTGACGTTAGCAACAGCGCAGGAAGAAAGCAGAGTAGATACCACGGAGACATGACTTTCTTGAAAAAGAGAAAGGTAGACAGTAAAAATTGTTATTTTAAAAGATGAATGGACAGCAAAATGTCTGTTTATACTCCTGGGCAGCAGTTCCAAGCCTGTCTGACTCATCAGCTCTGAGAGCGTGGCTTTGATTCAAAGAGTGAAACGCCACTATGAGACAAAACACTGCACTTTTTAGTTAATGTTTCCTGAGTGTACATGAGTTTAACTTTTTTACTTAAAGCGGTCTTTAATTCAAGAAGAAAGAAGGACAGTTCAAAGATAAATGCTTCATGAAAAAGTCAACACCCTTTTTTTGCACTTTTTAGTTTTTTCAGAGTTTAATTTTTTACCCTGAAGAGGCCTTCAATTCTTCAGGCATGGACTTGCACCATTATTGATTTTATTCGGAGGTTTTACTTTTGGTTGATTTGAAATAAAAGCCTTAAACTTATTTAAATGCCTGGGACTGTTTTTATTTATGACAAAAGATATGTAATATGTTGGAATATTTCCTGCATTTGAAGTTAAAATAAAAATGTGTTACTTTTTCAAAATACGTACTTTGGCTCGGACCTTCTACTTAGGCAAAATTTAGTAACCGGACCTCAGTGACTTTTAATTGAATACCCCTGGTGTAGTTAATGTTGATTTTTTTTTTTTTTTTTTTTTTTTTTTACAAAATATGTTTTTTCAAGTTGTTCACAAAAAGTGAAAAATAAAAAGGTTCTGTATTTTAACTGCAACTATCATTCTGATTCCTTCACTTAATGAGAATCACGAGTGCCACCTCTTTGTAAATAGTATCATTTTGTGAGGCCATGCAAACCTGTATTAATACTAGATATGAATGTTTTTCTACAATATTCACTCCTTGTGACAGTAAAATAGGTCATTCTAAGCCAAATTACTGCAGCAATTCCTCTCTAACACCCAGTTGTGCCTTCAAAAAAACAATATCGTGATATACTGTGAAACAGATATAATTTTTAAAAATACAGTGATATAAATTTTTGGTCATACCGCCCAGCACTAGTCTGTCTTTTGATGTACTCGGCCAATCAGCCTGAAAAGAACTTGTATCTGATAAGAGACTGATAAATTATAGTTTCCCTTTTTATCGAGGAAAAAAAGGGTGGTGCCCCGATATTAGAAATGAACAATTACGAGGTGAAACACTACATTATTTTACCATAAAAAAGATCCTTTAGGGTATTGTATTTTAAAGGAAAGTTGTATTCTTATGGACCTAAATTACCGGTTAATGAATTTGTTCTTGTCAAATGCAAATGTTTGTTGGATGATGCAATGCATGTAAATGTTTAAGATGCTGAAATGTGTTTCTCCTTGATAGTTTTGCATCTGACAGAGTACAACCGTTTTATAAGAATAGATGGTGAAACTGAAAAATGGATGTACATTAACTGATGAAAAAAGTTTAGGAGAAAAAATCTTAAATAGTTTCTCAGGAGATAAAAGTCAAAAAACTTTGTGGTCCTTTTTTTTTTTTTTTTACTTTTTACACATAAAATACTCAGCCTTGTTTGGTTGCGTTTGGTTTCTTTGAAAATTGTAGTTGAAGACTTCAGGTATTAAAAGTATTTGTTTGTCATTTAGAATGAGAGTAATTTAGGACTGAAGTGAAGATAACCTACATAGGATTAAAGTCTGGTTTGTCTCCCACAGGTAGACTGTCTGCTGCGGTTTGTCGGCTCTGCCATGGGAAATTCTCCCCACGAAGCCTGCGGCACGCCTTCAACAAATGGCCTCGAGAGTCCGGGGAAATTATTGGTGAGCCAGATGCTGCGTCCCAGCCACCCCTTTTGTTTCACACAGACTTCCAACGCTTGGTTGGAGTCCAACTGGACCGTGATCCCCAGCTATCAGAGTTTATCTGCAAAAAATGCCATACCAAGTTCTACAAGTGCTACAGCATCATGATCAGATTTCTGCAGAGAGTCAACATCCCGCCTGTAGGGAAAGAGAATCTTAAAAGCCGGTGAATCAACAAAAAAAAAATCCTCTGTGTGTATAAAAAAGTTAGTTATTATCGAAGAATGTGCAGAGATACAATCAACATCGTTTTTATTTTTCAGGAAGAATGCAAAGTGTGCAGAGTCATCCATGAACCTTGGTTCAAGAGGTAAATATAAGCACTCCTTATTTATTTTTCCCTCACAGTATTTAACTGTTTGCTTACTGTCTTTACTGTTTTTCTATATTCTTTCAGTACCAGCATCTTTTACTTCTGATCCGAAGTGCCTCCACAGTCTGGTGTCCTGGGCACACCACCATGGAGAGTTGTGCCATTCCTGCCCTGACCTGAAGGAGGTGCTGGAGGACCAGTGTTGGGGCTCTGTTAAGGCTGTGTGGGCCTGCATTGATGGTCACAGATATATCATGGACACTCGGTGCACTGCTTCTTCCTGCCGAGGCCACACAATTAACTTCGGTAGTGGAGAGCTAAGGAGTGACAATAATAATGGAGTAATGTTAGAGGAAGAACGGGAACAGGAGGATGAGGAAGATGAAGGACAGCAGCTTGATGAAAATGGAAAGACCCCAGCAGGTAATATAAGCACTGTGGTCCAGAGCAGTCTACCAGCTGTCACCGCACAAATACAGAGCTCAGCGCTGGATGAATGGACTGGCAGCAGTGAAGGTGAGACTGTTTCCAAATGAAATCATGAGTTTTTCAGAGGGTGGGATTTCTGGTTCTGTTCAGTTGGTCCTTGATATTTGGTTGCCATTCAGGGATCTTTGTTTTCTATATATAGTATAGTGTTGAGATGAAGTAAACGTTGGAGATAAAAAAGAATTTGATTCCCATGTTGATTCCTTTTCTGAGTTAACATAGTCTCGCTTTAACCTGCAAGACCTACAAGGTGGCGTGGGACTGACCTCTTCTTCAGGAAACACCTCGTGTTCTTGATTGATAATTGCACATATAAATAATAGAAAAAGCAGATATGGATAGGTGTTTTTGTGGGGTGAAGTACAATACCATGTTTTATTTTCAGTTGACATGTTTGACAATGGCATGTTTAATTTACAGTTTGTGGAGCACTCTTGTTTGCATGCCAGCCATACTAACTCCAACACTTTGTTTACAACCTTGGCCACCCCGGTTTCCTGTCATTTATTGGTTTTGGCTTGGTTTAATAAATTACATTCACATGGGTATTGTAATACTTCACTATTATTACTCTTTAAAGTTCATGTTGAGATGAAGATTAGAGGATTATAAAGGATTTTGCCCAGATCTTCTCTGCCAGTGTCTGTGGTGCTGTTTGGTAGATTGGATGAATAAAGTCTAAAGAAACAAGACATATTGGCAATCACACTGAAAATTCAGTCAAACATAGTCTGAAACAATTGCAATTCATGGGAAAACAGTAATTCCCAACAAATTTTCCTTGATGTCGTAGGAACCGCAAGACCTTCCCCCAAAGATTGGTGTAACATTTGTGTTTCTAGGGCAAAACTGTGGCAATACTAATGAGTTAAAAAAAAGAGAAAATTTTGGACTCTTTTGAAAGACTAGGTCAGATTTTGCAATACAAAGTACACTGCCTGGCCAAAAATAAAGTCACCACCTGGCTTTAACTAAGCAAATAGATACGAGCCTCCTACTGGATAATTACTGCATGGGCGATTATCTTTCAGCTGGCAACAAGTTATTTAACCCCAGCTGGTTCAATGAGTTTCTTCTCATTTCCTAAACAACCATATCGAAAGACACGTCCAGTGGTTGTGGAAAAGATGTTAGTCTGTTTGAGAAGGGTCCAATCATTGTCATGCATCAAGCAGAGAAAACATCTAAGGAGATTGCAGAAACTACCAAAACTGGGTTAAGAACTGTCCAACGCATTATTAAAAACTGGGAGGATAGTGGGGACCCGTCGTCTTCGAGGAGAAAATATGGCCGGAAAAAAATCCTCAATGATCGTGTTTGGCGATCACTTAAACGTTTGGTGAGATCAAATCAAATAAAAACAACAATAGAACCCAGGGCTGTTTAATAGTGTAAGTAAGAGGAATTCCGCACGCACAATGCTAAGGGAACTCAAGGAATTGGGACTGAACAGCTGTGTAGCCTTAAGAAAACCACTAATCAGTGAGGCTAATCTGGAGGAAAAGGCTTCAATTTGCTAGGGAGCATAAATAAATAAATACATTTTTGTAAAAATTCAGTACATGATTCTAAAATTCTCAAATAAATCATCAATCATGCTGACATGTTCAGCTACATTACATTACTAGGTTTGGTGACTAATTGAAAAATTAGGTGCCATAAAAACAAGTTAAACTGCCAGAATTATGCCCAGTGGTCACTGTGTCACATTTCTTAAAATATAGAGTGGTGGACTTCTGAATTGACCATATGTTGCAGTGTATGAAATGTTTGGTTGAGTGAAAGGAATGTGATCCTTCCTTATGACCAACATGTGATTTTTTTTATGAATTGATTTTATTTGCGTGCGACAAAACCATCCACTTCCGGTCCAAGAGACTTTTTTGTAGGTCTGAGGATGATACTTCAGTCACACAAATTTCATGTCTGTAGGTGGAAGCATATGGAGGGGCTCGTTGATACAACAAAAGAAGGTGGCGCTATTGAGCCATTTTTGTGTGCCCATGCACCGCACCCATAAAATATGTAAAATTCTCACAGAACTAATGTGTGTGCAAAATTTTGTGACTTTTCAAGTATGTTAAGGCCCCCAAAAAGGCAATCTGTTTTGGAGAAGAGCACTTCCTGTTTTACGATGAATATCGCTGGCACCATTGGACGTCCATACAAGAAATTGTACATCATGCATGAGGACACTACTGAGTTCAGTCGGACTGCTTCTCAGGCTGATATTATGAAGAGGGAGGTAGAAAACGGACATAACTAGAAAAGTTATGTCTCGGAGAGCGTAGACCTCTGCAAATGCAACAATTATCGAAAATTTAAAAGTGTTCCACAATCCAGGTTTCTTCCGGATCACACCCAAAGTGAAATCAGTTCTTCCTTTTCACATTTCTGACAACTCCTGAAAATTTCATCAAAACCATCCATTGCTTTTTGAGTTATCTTGAACACAGACAAACAAACAAACAGACAGACAGATAAATGCCGGCAAAAACATAACCTCCTTCGCAGAGGTAATAGGACCAAAATCATATTCCTATGACCAGATGGTGGCACTATGGAGTTCATCCAAGATTGTCATACACACTTGTTCAGGATGAAGGAATCGTCATACATATGGATTTTGGGGCAGATTGGACAATGCATGTGCAAGGTATAACAAGTTTTCCATTCATGGCGAGACATCGAACTTCGTCGTACTCTCACAGCCATGTCCTTTGATAAAAAGTTACAGTATTCACTGTCTTTTGCTTTATGGCGAGGTGCTCCATCATGCTGGAAAAGGCATTCTTAATTACCAAACTGCCCTTGGATGGTTGTGAGAAGTTGCTCTCGGAGGACGTTCTGGTACCATTCTTTATTCATAGCTGTGCTTTTAGGCAAGATTGTGAGAGATCCCACTCCCTTGACCGAAAAGCAACCCCAGACACGACTGGTCTCTGGATGCTTCACTGTTGGGATGAGACAGGACTGATGGTAGCGCTCATCTCATCTTCTCCGAACAAGCCTTCTTCCAGATGCCCCAAACAATCGGAAAGGGGATTGATCAGAGAAAATGACTTAACCCCAGTCCTCAGCAGTCCAGTCCCTGTACCTTCTGCAGAATACCAGTCTGTCCCTAATGTTTTACTGGAGAGAAGTGGCTTCTTTGCTGCCCTCCTTTACACCAGGCCTTCCTCCAAAAGTCTTCACCTCACTGTGCGTGCAGATGCCCTCACACCTGCCTGCTGCCATTCCTGAGCAAGTTCTGCACTGGTGGCATCCCGATCCCACAGCTGAAACACCTTCAGGAGACGGTCCTGGTGCTCGCTGGACTTTCTCTGGCACCCTGGAGCCCAAGAGCAACTTCTCCCAAGGGCAGTTTGGTGGTGAAGAATGCCTTTCCTAGCATGATGAAGCCCCTTGCCATAAAGCAAAAGTCATAATGAAATGGCTTGGGGAACAAAACATTAAGATTTTGGGCCCTTGCCCAGGAAACTCCCCGGATCTTAATCCCATTGAGAACTTGTGGTCAATCCTCAAGAGGCAGGTTGACAATAAAAAACCCACAAATTCTGACAAACTCCAAGCATTGATTATGCAAGAATGGACTGCCATCAGTCAGGATTTGGTCCAGAAGTTGATTAACGGCATGCCAGAGAGAATTTACATTGACTTGAAAAAGAAAGGTCAGCACTGCAAATACTGACTTATTGCATGAATTATGTGTAATTCTCAATAAAAGCTTTTGAAACTGATGAAATGCTTCTAATTGTATTTCATTATAACATAGAAACATCTGGCAAAAACATATAAAAACTCTTAAGCAGCAGACTTTGTGAAAATGTAATATTTGTGTCATTCTCAAAACTTTTGGTCATGACTGTAGATTAGAACAAAAAAAGTTTGGAGTCAATTGGACCAAATCTCTGGGAGGATTCTGTTCATCACTTTTATGGACAGAATTTCTAGGCGCAGTCGAGGTGTTGAGGGGATCCGGTTCGGTGGCCTCAGGATTGGGTCTCTGCTATTTGCAGATGATGTGGTTCTGTTGGCTTCATCGAGCCGTGATCTACAACTCTCGCTGGAGCGATTCGCAGCTGGTTGTGAAGCGGCTGGGATGAGAATCAGCGCCTCCAAATCCGAGACCATGGTCCTCAGTCGGAAAAGGGTGGGGTGCCCTCTCCGGGTTGGGGATGAGGTCCTTCCTCAAGTGGAGGAGTTTAAGTATCTCGGGATCTTGTTCACGAGTGAGGGAAGGATGGAGCGGGAGATCGACAGACGGATCGGTGCGGCATCTGCAGTGATGCGGGTGCTGCGCCGGTCTGTTGTGGTGAAGAGAGAGCTGAGTCGGAAGGCGAAGCTCTCTATTTACTGGTCGATCTACGTTCCCACCCTCACCTATGGTCATGAGCTTTGGGTAATGACCGAAAGAACAAGATCGCGGATACAAGCGGCTGAAATGAGCTTCCTTCGCAGGGTGGCCGGGCCTCTCCCTTAGAGATAGGGTGAGAAGCTCGGCCATCCAGGAGGAGCTCAGAGTAGAACCGCTGCTCCTTCGCATCGAGAGGAGCCAGATGAGGTGGCTCGGGCATCTGGTTAGGATGCCTCCTGGACGCCTCCCTGGTGAGGTGTTCCGGGCATGTCCCACTGGGAGGAGACCCCGGGGAAGACCCAGGACACGCTGGAGGGACTATGTCTCTCGGCTGGCCTGGGAACGCCTCGGGATCCCCCCAGAGGAGCTGGAAGAAGTGGCTGGGGAGAGGGGGGTCTGGGCTTCCTTACTCCGGCTGATGCCCCCGCGACCCGACCTCGGATAAGCGGAAGAAGACGGTACGGTACGGAGTTCATTAAAGTACAAGCCATGAAATTGGCCAAAATATTGGAAAAACTGCATATTCCATTCAAAATAGCAGACATACTCTGGAAGTTAGAGCATGTGCCTAAGAGATTTTTTGTAGGTCTGAGGATGATTCATCCATCACACAAAGTTTTTGTCTGTAGGTGGAAGTATATCGAGGGGCTCATTGTTTAAAAAAAAACAAGGTGGTGCTACTGAGCCATTTTTATGTGCCCATGGACAGCATAAAATACGTAAATTTGGCAGTCAAAGAGTGTGTGTGCAAATTCTTGTGAGTTTTTGAGTATGTTAAGGCCCCCAAAAAGGCAATTCTTTCATCGGAATAACAATAATAATAATTAAAACTGCAAGCAGCATTTATCGGGCCCTCGCACCCATTGCCACCGCCCCCAAGCTGTTTACCAAGCCAGTCGGGAATAAAGACAATACAGTGAAAATTCCATTTGGTTATAAAATTGAAAGGTTGCTGCCCAGCTTGAATCCAGAAGTATGAAAATAAAAAAAAAACAGTTGAATCTACACAGAGTTCTAACCTGCCATAACAAGGCTGTAACGATCACAGCTGTGTATCATCTGAAACAAATATAAAGAGTCAGAGATCTGATATCCAGAGCAGATTTACAGAAACTTATCCAGCCTTCATCTCCAGCAGACTTGACTACCATAATGATTTTTTGTCTGATTAGACAGCTTCAGATCATGATGAACCCTGTTGTCAGAGTTCTAACAAGAACCAGGAAAACTGAACACATCACTGCTGTTACCGCAGACTCATCCATCCACAAAATTTGGATGGTGAATGAGGACTTCTACAGACAGAATACGAGCCAGAGGACTTTTATCAGTATGAGCCTGAGGAATCCAAAGCTGATCTGATAAAGACAGACCAAGTAAATACAGGGCCAGTATCACCGATACAGATACCAATACCGATACTTTTTCATATTAAGCTTGATCTCTCATGAAACTGCTGACCTTTTGGTGTTTTTGTGATTTTTGTCTTTGGGTTATTTTATTAAAACCTAGGATAGAATTTTGGCAAACCTTCTGCAAAAGGAATATTTACACAAAAATGTTAATTGTGATAAAGTATTTTGCTGTCACCTATAAACATTTTTGTGTAAATATTCCTTGGAGTTGAATTGTTCTTATCATAATGTTTTTCTAGTCCAACTATTATGTTATATCTGTCAATACTTGTGTAATTTTGTTTGCACTGTGTGCACTTTTCTGTTGCTTTAACTCTATAAATTTCTCCATTTTGGGATAAATACCGGATTATCTAATGTTATTTTATTTTTCACCTTTCAATGGGATCCATGACATGTACTGGGTTATGTTAATGTCTTAATTAGATTTTTTTGAGTTGGCTCCAGTAACATATGACTTAAGTAACATGTACTTTGAAAGTTAATATGAATTGATGCTGAAGATGACCACTGTTATCAACCTGGATCCTCTCTGTTGGACTGAAAGGTGTCTAAAAGGCAACGTCAAAAGATGAGATGAGAGACGAGGCGGACACGCTCTCTATAGACAGCGAGAGCGTGTCATAGAGTGTATTATAGGAATAACGGGTAATTATAGGGATATTTTGGTCTAATAAATGAAACAGTAAAAGTGCCTTGAATGGTTCCTGGACTAGAAAGGTGCTGCATATACACCATATATATTATGTTGACAGAAAGCCCAGCTTCTCATCTCTCTGTTAGCATTGGAATTTCTAAGACTGGGCAAAACTTCAAGGAGTTAGAGTATAGAGAAGTCATTAAATGATCTAATGATACTTTCTATATGGGCTGCCAGATAGCTCAGTTGGTAGAGTGGTGGCTTAGATACAGAAGCCTGTCGTCTTCCTGCAGTGCTCATGGGTTTGAGTTTGTAGGGTTTTTTATTGTCTAAATGAAATTATAATAAGGACCAAAGTTTTCATGACTTGTTTGGAAATATTTTCTGTAATTTCTAGCTAAATATCTTGTATTTTTGGAAATAAGTTCCAATTTTTTTCATCGACAGTCAGTTGTAGAATATTATAAAGAAGATAATAATAAAAAGTAGTAGTAGACAAGACGAAGAAGACTAGTACTAAATTCTTAACCATTTCTCTGGCTTTGTCTTTAAAAGCACTTGACTAACATGGATGTTTCTTTTCCTTTTCCAGATATTGCACGTAATGAGGAGAGTGTCGCTCCAGCTCCAGCCCAGCTGGAGGACAGGACTGCTGACAGTGATCTGTCTGACAGGTTAGTCACACACTTGCATCCTCCGGCAAAAAAAAAAAAACAAAAAACAATTGAATAAAAGTCAAGCGCTCAAAAAAATGCATATTGAATTGTGTCTGTAAGGAAAATCTACCATTTATCACACTGATAATGCTGATGCATTAGTATCTGAACAGCATCTATTGCTATCTTGTAAAGATTCATTATTTTCATTACTTGGTTTTGCTATTTGTACAAATTTTGACCGTTTCCGTCAGATATGTAGTGTGTGTATAGGTATAGTGTAGAAGTAGAATGTGAATTAAAAACACTGAAGGAACGTTCTTCACATATCACTATCATTTCCTTCATCTGATTCTGTCTTTTCTTTCATCTTAAAACAAAACCTTGTATACTAGCACTCGTAGCTTTTGATACTTCTCTACCGATTTTTAAAGCATGACTGAGTAAAAAGGTGCAACAATTCCAACAAAAACATACTTTTGTTTGTTTATTTTGCTTATTTGTAACCTTGGAGTTATTTTTGATCAGGATATGCAATTCAAACAGCATATTAATCAGGTTTGTAAAACAGCTTTTTTTTCCACCTCTGTAATATCGCCAAGATTGGGAGCATCCTCTCCCAGAGTGATTGTGAAAAACTAATCAACGCATCTCTTACTTCAAGACTAGATTATTGTAATGAGTGATTGGCAGAGTGTCCAAGTAATTTCCTGAATAGCTTCCAACTGATCCAAAATGTAGCAGTGCGAGTGATTACAGGAATCGGCAAGAGATTGTGTCTTCCTCCATTAGCTTCCCATTTAGAAGACAAAACTGAAATAATCGTTTTTGGAGCCAAAGAAGAAAGATTAAAAGTCAGCACTCAGCTTTAAGGAGCTCAGTTAGAAACCAAAAACAAAGCTAGAAATCTGGGTAGAGTCATGGACTCAGACCTGAACTTCAGTAGTCACATCAAGACAGTTGTGAAGTCATCTTATTATCACTTAAAGAACATATCCAGGATTAAAGGACTGATGTCTCTACAGGATTTAGAAAAACTTGTCCATGCATTTATCTTCAGTAGACTAGACTACTGTAACGCTGTCCTGACAGGTCTCCCTAAAAACACCATCAGACAGCTGCAGTTAGTCCAGAACCTGCTGCTCCAGTCCTCACTAACACCAGGAACCTGGATCATATAACTTCAGTCCTCACTAACACCAGGAAACTGGATCATATAACACCAGTCCTCACTAACACCAGGAAACTGGATCATATAACTTCAGTCCTCACTAACACCAGGAAACTGGATCATATAACACCAGTCCTCACTAACACCAGGAAACTGGATCATATAACACCAGTCCTCACTAACACCAGGAAACTGGATCATATAACTTCAGTCCTCACTAACACCAGGAAACTGGATCATATAACTCCAGTCCTCACTAACACCAGGAAACTGGATCATATAACTCCAGTCCTCACTAACACCAGGAAACTGGATCATATAACTCCAGTCCTCACTAACACCCCGAAACTGGATCATATAACTCCAGTCCTCACTAACACCAGGAAACTGGATCATATAACTTCAGTCCTCACTAACACACCAGGAAACTGGATCATATAACTCCAGTCCTCACTAACATCAGGAAACTGGATCATATAACTCCTGTCCTCACTAACACCAGGAAACTGGATCATATAACTCCAGTCCTCACTAACACCAGGAAACTGGATCATATAACTCCAGTCCTCACTAACACCAGGAAACTGGATCATATAACTCCTGTCCTCACTAACACCAGGAAACTGGATCATATAACTCCAGTCCTCACTAACACCCTAGGAAACTGGATCATATAACTCCAGTCCTCACTAACACCAGGAAACTGGATCATATAACTCCAGTCCTCACTAACACCAGGAAACTGGATCATATAACTCCAGTCCTCACTAACACCAGGAAACTGGATCATATAACTCCTGTCCTCACTAACACAAGGAAACTGGATCATATAACTCCAGTCCTCACTAACACCAGGAAACTGGATCATATAACTCCAGTCCTCACTAACACCAGGAAACTGGATCATATAACTCCAGTCCTCACTAACACCAGGAAACTGGATCATATAACTCCAGTCCTCACTAACATCAGGAAACTGGATCATATAACTCCTGTCCTCACTAACACCAGGAAACTGGATCATATAACTCCAGTCCTCACTAACACCAGGAAACTGGATCATATAACTCCAGTCCTCACTAACACCAGGAAACTGGATCATATAACTCCAGTCCTCACTAACACCCTGAAACTGGATCATATAACTCCAGTCCTCACTAACACCAGGAAACTGGATCATATAACTCCAGTCCTCACTAACACCAGGAAACTGGATCATATAACTCCAGTCCTCACTAACACCAGGAAACTGGATCATATAACTCCAGTCCTCACTAACACCAGGAAAACTGGATCATATAACTCCAGTCCTCACTAACACCAGGAAACTGGATCATATAACTCCAGTCCTCACTAACACCAGGAAACTGGATCATATAACTCTCCTCCAGTCCTCACTAACACCAGGAAACTGGATCATATAACTCCAGTCCTCACTAACACCCAGGAAACTGGATCATATAACTCCAGTCCTCACTAACACCAGGAAACTGGATCATATAACTCCAGTCCTCACTAACACCAGGAAACTGGATCATATAACTCCAGTCCTCACTAACACCAGGAAACTGGAATCATATAACTCCAGTCCTCACTAACACACCAGGAAACTGGATCATATAACTCCAGTCCTCACTAACACCAGGAAACTGGATCATATAACTCCAGTCCTCACTAACACCCCAGGAAACTGGATCATATAACTCCAGTCCTCACTAACACCAGGAAACTGGATCATATAACTCCTGTCCTCACTAACATCAGGAAACTGGATCATATAACTCCTGTCCTCACTAACACCTAAGGAAACTGGATCATATAACTCCAGTCCTCACTAACACCAGGAAACTGGATCATATAACTCCAGTCCCTCACTAACACCAGGAAACTGGATCATATAACTCCAGTCCTCACTAACACCCTAGGAAACTGGATCATATAACTCCAGTCCTCCTCACTAACACCAGGAAACTGGATCATATAACTCCAGTCCTCACTAACACCAGGAAACTGGATCATATAACTCCAGTCCTCACTAACACCAGGAAACTGGATCATATAACTCCAGTCCTCACTAACACCAGGAAACTGGATCATATAAACTCCAGTCCTCACTAACACCAGGAAACTGGATCATATAACTCCAGTCCTCACTAACACCAGGAAACTGGATCATATAACTCCAGTCCTCACTAACATCAGGAAACTGGATCATATAACTCCAGTCCTCACTAACACCAGGAAACTGGATCATATAACTCCAGTCCTCACTAACACCCTGAAACTGGATCATATAACTCCAGTCCTCACTAACACCAGGAAACTGGATCATATAACTCCAGTCCTCACTAACACCAGGAAACTGCATCATATAACTCCAGTCCTCACTAACACCAGGAAACTGGATCATATAACTCCAGTCCTCACTAACACCCTGAAACTGGATCATATAACTCCAGTCCTCATTAACACCAGGAAACTGGATCAAATAACTCCAGTCCTCGCTAACACCAGGAAACTGGATCATATAACTCCAGTCCTCAGATCTTTACACTGGTTTCCTGTTTGTCAAAGAATTGACTTCAAAATCCTGCTGTTAGTTTACAAAGCACTGAATGGTTTAGGGCCAAAATACATTCAGGATCGTCTGGTTGGTTCTGAACCCACCAGATCCCTCAGGTCATCAGGGTCAAGTCTACTTTCTGTTCCAGAGTCAGAACTAAACAAGGAGAGGCAGCGTTCAGTTTTTATGCTCCTCACATGTGGAACAAACTCCCAGAAACTTGCAGGTCTGATGACATTCTCAGCACTTTTAAATCAAGGTTAAAATCAAGGTCCTTATTTGCCACCTTTTATCCAAACAGTTAACTTGAATTTCTAGCACTTTATTTACATTTTAATTCCTTATTTTTTAAATCAAAAACAACTGTTGATTAACTTTTTGCATTTTAATATATTATCTTATTTTTATTCCCTCCTGTTTAATGTACTTTTTAATGCTCTGTAATGCTTAAATGTTTTATGTAAAGCACCTTGAATTGTCTTGTACATGAAATGTGCTACAAATAAACTTGCCTTGTCTTGCTGCATCCCAGTTAATGATGAGCACCTCATAAATGTAGCTAGAGGTGGGTTTTTTGTGTTGTCCTGTGCCCCCGTCCCCTTTTTCATTTTCCAGATATGTAGGGCCCTATGAAATCCATTTTATATTTTCTCAAATTCTGTTATAATTTTTTTCATTTTCAGTGTTTTTCGATTTTTAATTTTAGAAAATTATGTTTTTAGCATTTTTTGCAAATTTAACCCCAAGACAGTATTCAAAGTAATGAAATTTAGACAATTTATGCAATTATAACTGTAAACTATAATGTTTTCATACTTTTAAACATATTGTGTCCAACAAAATGTTTGTTTTTTGACAAACAAAAAAATTTCAAAATGTATTTTAATGTAATAAATAACTACGAAAAAATTAACTCAAATAGGTAAAATCTATTTAAAGTTCAAAAAAGAAATTAATTGCAACAGCAGTAAACTGATCGTTTTAGCTTGCACCTGACATTTTTCAGGTATGTCATGACAAATTATGTGTCTGATAACAGCAAAAACTATATTTACTATAGCTTAAGTAGATAAATCCAAAGCACTGAACACTGGTTGTGTGTATGAGTGTGTGTCCGGGTGTTTTATTTCTTTAAGTGTTCCAGCTATTACAGACATCACCGTTTAAATAAATAATTGTCAGCCTCTTTGTGTTTAGCTCAGTGAGTGACTCTTGCCTTTTCACTCATTAAGTGATTCTCGTTCGAAGACCACGGAAGACCAGGACACGCTGGAGAGATTATGGGCCTGATCTTCCGCCAGATCTGCTGAAGCTGCTATTAAGAGATAGTGGGTAGTTGGAGGGGCGTTCCCCCGCAAAGAACCCAATCTTCCACCTTCCTAAACCCGCTATCCCACCTGCGCTACCTGCTACATTATCCATAGGAGTGGTTAGGGCGTTCCACCTGTTTAACCAATCAGTGCGTCAGTAGCCATTGCCTTTAAGAGCAGGTTGCGGTACCTGCAAACTGCTATGGAGCGTCTTTTCACCCAGATCGGAGCAGCTCTCGTGTGCATCTTGTCTGGGACTCTGCTGTAGAGCTTCCTCCTCTTCCTTCCTCCTCCTCTGCACAGATATATACATATAAATATTTTTACACAGACAATTCCTATCGGCTACCTGAAAGTCCCAGATAGTTGGTGTGCTGCTGGTAAACACGCTCTGGTCGTCTATGGTTTAACTGGCGAGCAAGCTGTTTAAGACGATCTCTGCCATTTCCTCGGGGGTTCAACTGAGGCCAGTTAATTCCAGAGGTAGAGCTGTTTGTGCATGTCCACATGTGACCAGGTGGACGTGCATTGATGCCATTTGGATGCGCTCTTGTACGCGGCAAGATGCGGGTTGCATTTGAAGAAAAGTTTGCGGGTTTACGCAAATTGCAGTTCAGTTCTGTTATATTGCGCATTTAAAGTGAATTTCGTTTTTAATCTCCCATTCCGCGATTCCGTCTGCGATTCCGTGATGGTGGATTTCATAGGGCCCTAGATATGTTTGCAGGCCAAAGTTTTCAGAGTAACATACTGACGTTTCACCCTCTGAGCATCCCAGCATTTACCTCCACCTGTCTATATAGATGTTTCTGGGATATCAGTTAATGTGCTGACCTGCAGTCTGACCCTTTGACCACCTCAGTGTTGCTGCCTACACCTGTTTTTATAGTCATCTCTGTTTTGCATCTACTAACAATGTTCCAGTCATAATACAAGTACATAGAATCCTTTGTTCTCCAGCTAATGGATAATTACTGTTACCGTATTTTCTGCACTATAAGTGGGCGTCGCTGAAGTAACAGCGGTATAAAACGTAAAGGTGAATTTCCCACACCACTTGTGTGTGTACGAAAATCCCAAAATGGCTCCTCTCAAGAGACACGCTTACGGCGCCGAGTTCAAACTCAAGGCTTTCAGTCACGCAGTTGAACATGGAAATAGAGCAGCAGCAAGAGAAAACAACATTAATGAATTGATGGTACGGAAGTGGAGGAAGCAAGAAGATAACCTGCGCCAAGTCAAGAGGAGTAAACAAAGTTTGCAAGGGAACAAAGCAAGATGGCCACAGTTGGAGGACAAGCTCGAACAGTGGGTGGTTGAACAAAGAGCAGCAAGTAGAGGCATCTCTACAGTCACTTTTGGGATGAAAGAAACAGCGCTCACTAGCGACATGAACATTGATGAATTTAGAGGCGGTCCTTCTTGGTGTTTTCACTTTATGAAAAGACGCAATCTCTCCATCCTCACAGAAACAACTGTCTCGCAGCAACTGCCAAAAAATAACCAAGAAAAGAAGGGGTCTTTCTAGGCTTACTGCAAAAACAAGATCACTGAAATGAGAATCCAGCCAGAGCACATCATCAACATGGACAAGGTTCCACTCACCTTTGATATTCCTGTGAACTGCACCGTGGAGAAAATAGGGACCAGTGCGGTGAATATACACACCACAGGGAATGAGAGGTCATCCTTCATAGTAGTTCTGGCATGCCAGACTAGTGGCCAGAAACTCCCACTCATGGTCTTCAAAAGGAAGACCTTGCCAAAAGAAAACTTTCCAGCTCGTGTCGTGATTAAAGATAACCCGAAGGGATGGATGGATGAAGAAAAGATGAGTGAGTGGCTGAGAGAAATTTACGTCAGGTGACCGGGTGGCTTATTGATATATGACATGAGAAGGACATTATGACATTATACATGAGGAATGAACTGAAAAAGTGAGCTTTACGTGTTTATGACTGAACAAGGCTGGGAGATATTGTGAATATGGACATGATCTATTGTTATATTGTTATTGCTTTCCAATATTTTGAGTTACTGTATTTTGATTGATACGGTCGATTTACCGTAGCGGTATCAGACTGTTTCTTTTCCTTGACTCAATGAACACATAAAAGTTCCTCTCTACATTTGTGAATTCACAAACTATGTTGATTTGTATTCTATTAATAAAGTTTGACTGACTGCCTTATCTGACTGTGGATGCATAATGCAACCCTAGCCACTACAGTAGTTTCTATTCTATGCGCCTTATAATGCGGTGTGCCCTACATATGAAAACAGTTTTAAAATAAGCTATTCATTGAAGGTGCACCTTATAATCTGATGCGCCTTATGATGCGTAAAATACAGTAATATATTTTGTCCTATACAGTGGAGGAAATAAGTATTTGATCCTCCGCTGATTTTGGCAGTTGTCATACTAAGAAATAAATTAACAGTCTCAGATTTTTATGGCAGCTTTATTTTAACAGTTATAGAAAGAATATTGAAAAAATAATTTGAGAAAATTACACGAAATGAAAAATAAAAATTAATTTGCAAGTCATTGAGGGAAATAAGTATTTGATCCCAGACCAACCTTGATAGGGATCTCCCGATCACGTTTTTTGGGTCCCGATCCGATTCCGATCTTTTAATTTTGATGATCGGCCGATTTCCGATTTTTTCCGATCCGATTTCACTTTTTTTGAGTGGGCAAACAGAGTTTAATTTCCTGTGCATTTTATTTCCTGTGTACATTAATAAATAGGCCTGCATCCAAGCTGAGATTAATAGCTTTTATCATCTCATAAAATAAACAATAACTTATTTAAACACTCTTCTTTCTTAACAGTGACTGTTCAACAGTCTCAGTACCAAAGAACATAGCACTTCCATTTAAATAGCAGCAGGTGAACTTGGCTAGCAGTTTAAGGCAATGAAAACACTAGCAGAAGTCTTTGCAATCAATGAAATCACATCAGAATAAAAATAACATAAATTAAAGCTGCAAGCAGCGTTTATCGGGCCCTCGCACCCATTGCCACCACCCCCCAGGTGTCCACCACCTTCCCAATCCAGTCGGGAATAAAGACAATACAGTAAATATCCAATTTGGCTTTAAAAATGTAAAGGTTGCTGCCCAGCTTGAATCCAGAGGTATAAAAAAAAAAGAACTGAAGCTGAATCTACTCAGAGCTGAGTTCTAAGTTGGCAAAACAAGGCTGTAACTGTTACAGCAGTCTATAATCTTAAGAAAATATAAAGAGTCAGAGATTTGATGTCCAGAGCAGATTTACAGAAACTTATCCAGCCTTCATCTCCAGCAAACTTGACTACCATAATGATCTTTAGTCTGATTAGACAGCTTCAGATCATGATGAACCCTGTTGCCAGAGTTCTAGCAAGAACCAGGAAAACTGAACACATTACTGCTGTTATCTTAGACATATCCATGCACAACATTTGGATGGTGAATGAGGACTTTTATCAGTATGAGCTGTAGGAATCCAAGGCTGATCTGATAAAGCACACATAGGATACAAAACACACTAAATGTGACCAAGATCATGATCCTTTGATGAGACAGTAGCACTGTCCAAGATTGTCAGATACACTTGTTCAGAGTGAAAGAATCATCAAATATATGAATGTTCAAGCAGATTGGATAATGCATGTGTAATTCAGGACAACTTTTCCATTCATGGAAAGAAATCTGTTTAGTAGAGCCTATAGTTAGTCTCAACAATAGTGTGTTAGGGCCAATAGTCACAGCTACAGTTACAGGAATGGATGAAGACCAGAATAGAGCAGACTGGTCTGAAACAGCCTCATCATAGTTATGCTGCTATAGGTCTACGCTGCAGGGGGACACCAACATGATCCATTAAGTTGTGTCTTCACCTTTTCTCTTCCCTCCCTTACCTTTCTTATTCAGCTGTATCCATAGTTACTTTTTTAATCTCATATTCACTCCTGTAAAGTCACAATAAAAAGATTTCTATTTATTTAGATTTCTAGTAAATTACCATATTGGCTCAAATATAGGACACATCTGATTATAAGATGACCGCTATCTTTCAAATATCATTTTGGGATGAAGACAATAAAGTTATTCATAAAATAATGCATTATTGTACAATTACTAAAGGAAACCAGAGCCGAGCAGCAGTGAGGAAGACAGTAGTGGGTGTGAGGACCCACAGCCCTTTCAGCAAATGATGGAAGTAATTGTTTCAGTGATGAATATAAAAGATATTGGTCAGATTGTGACATTGCCAGATCACACATCCCCTGACCTCACTCTCAGACACAGCAGGATGAGGCTGATGTCTCAGCCAATGTCTCTGAAGAGACAACACCAGGACCCAGCTATCAAGAAAGTCCAAGAAAGGGTGTGGAATGTGCTGTAACGCTTCTTCGTTTACACCAAATCAAGCCCAGCTTGACCAAGAAGAGGAAACATGTTTAGGACAGAGAGGGCTGGACCCCACCAGACTACATACAGCAGTATAGACCTTTTCGACTGAAAAATTGTGGACATGCGCCCCCTAGTGGCCCCGCCATAACTGGAGTGTGCGGTGCTCCACCAACTAACCCAAACACAGCAGCGTGGAGCATCTGTTTCTGATAACGCAGACATGTCTTGGATTGATGATGTTAGGCAGTGGCCTCCAGTTACAGATGAAGGTAGTTTATCGCTGTTTTTAATGATTGGTTATGGAAATAGCATGATCTATTCCCATAATCAAACACTAAAAACTGTGGAACGCTGCAACGCTGGTTATAACTAACGTCAACAAGCCATAAAGATTATGCTACTGTAACATTAACGCTAGCGGTAAATTAGGCTATGTGTTAATTAGGGATGGGCATAATTAATCGATTAATCGATGATTGATCATTAAGAATTTGGTCAAAGAAATTAATTTTCGTCGATGAACAGAATGTTTTTTTATTTAAACAATCCGAACGTAGGTTCTCAGTGCACGTCCTCAAACAATGCGATGCATTTCGCTGTGCCACCGATAGAAATTTGGCAGCAGGGGGCAACATTTCACCATCACCCTACCCTGGCTTGACTCAGTTGTTACACGCGAGTTTCTGTATGTCATCGCCTAATCATGAAGCGGTCGCTTCATTTTCGTTTAGAAAATGACCAAGTGTACTGCAATCACTGCAATGCAAATTACAAATACAATTAATCGACAACGACAATGATGTATCACTTGAACACTGCGCATCCAAGCCTTGTAAAGGACAGTGGAGGCGGTTCATCATCAGCCTAGCCTAGCCTAGCCTCAACTCGGTGTTAGCACGGACCACAACGAGCTGCAGCGCACATCGAGCACAGAACAAGCGCATCTTTTTAAGAAACAAAAAGCCTGTAATACTGGCGCCTTGATATAAATTGTCCTTGTTATGTAGTCTCCTTGATATCTCTTGTTTTATTATTGTTGTTTTTTTAAAGAAAAGAAACAGGAAATGTCACATTATTGTTGACCACTAACATCCGGTTCACTGAACACATCTGGGCATGCGCAGGCCATAGCAACCAGGCCAAAGGGGAAAACAAACCTTACGCCGATATCGAGAATATTTGAGATAGTTTTCAATATAACAATGTTAATGATTAATCGATTATTAATCATTAATTCTCCCGACGATCGAAGAATAAATCTCGACCAAATGCCCATCCCTAGTGTTAATGTTATATTTAATTTATTTTATCATTCTCCTAATTCATTCATTCATTCATTGATTTATAGGCTTGTGCTAGTGCCGAGGGCTACAGTAGCCTCACACTGCTGTTCTTTCGGCCAGAATCGTCCGGGACTCTCAGCGAGACTATGAGTAGTATGAGATTGAATGTTAACGAAAACTCACCCGGCTGTATTCATTTGGATCAAAGTCCTTTGTGTTGATATTTTTCACCCACGTCTTCCTAACTTCTTGCTCTGCAAACAAGGCAGTCTTCGTGCAGTAAAGGCTTGTGTATTTCACATACTTTCTTCTTCCATTGTTGAATTTTCACACCATTGTTGGCACAGTTTATGACGGATCATGTATTCCCACTCGACCGACTCGACATTATAAAAATATATATTTGTAGAAAGAGAAAACACTGGTTAATCTGCGAGCCGGTGAAAGTGTCGCTCTGTAGCACAACCCAGCAATGGTGGACGGGGTACTTCCGGGGGGCTGGCCTGAAAAGGTCTATATTGACAAATATTTGATGAAAATAATTACAGATTGCTCTAATGCTACATCACTGGCTTGAAGTGGGGACCCACTAGGGTTGCCAACTCCCTGAAGCTGGAAAGAGGGACATTTTGTGGATGGGGGGTTGGGGGGTCCTCCCCCAGAAAATTTTGTGTTTCTTAGATGCAATTTCCTGCATTTTAAGGCATTTAAAAGACTGACGTCTTGCCACCCTACCCATGCCAGAAATGATGATGTTTTCTTATCCAGACCACAATCCTACTAATTTCAGGATAATTTTGTGAAATTAATTATGCATGTTGTACACAACCTGTGTGCAACATGGGCCGGGCAGTTAGCTTTTAGAATGCCATCGTTTACGCTGGTGAGCAATTTGTAGACAGAATGGTGCTTTCTGAGGTTAACATTTGCATTGTCGGCGGCATATGCAGTGATGTTTCAACATTAAGACCATATGTGTCAAGACAGGAAAGGAGAGCCTTATGTATGCCATTCGCAAATGTTTTCGTAGAAACCCAACAACTTGGACATTACGCCATCCGACGCGGAAAAGTAGCTCACACACACTGGAAACATTTTTCTGTTGCCCTTGTTAGAGGCATCGCTAGCGAGTGAAAAATAAAGGGGCTCACCATCACCTGAAGAAAGATCGGAGACTATTTTCCCCACAGTGCTTGGACCCAACACATTCATGGTGATCATCTCCGCTTTGGTTCTTCCCAACTGCATCTTTTTAGCGACACTCGAGTCTTGAAATAAAGCCCCGTTTAAGTTCACGGTGCAGTCAGCACTGTTATAATGTATAATGTAATATGGCCGTGTTTCATGGTGTGGTATATTTAGGACACCTCGCTTGCAGAACTTTTGTCAATTTCAGTAGGGCCCTATGAAATCCGTTTTATTTTTTCTCAAATTCCGTTTTAATTTTTTTCATTTTCGGTGTTTTTCGGTTTTTAATTTTTGAGAATTCCCTTTTAAGCATTTTATGCAAATTTAACCCCAAAACAGTATATAAAGTAATGAAATCTAGACAATTTATGCAATTATAACTGTAAACTTTAATGTTTTTATACTTTTAAACATATTGTGTCCAACAAAACATTGTTTTTTTTTTTCAAAAAAAATCTAGTTTTTTCTATGTAATAAGAAAAAAAATAATTCAAATAGGTAAAATCAATTTAAAGTGCAAAAAGAAAAATTGCAACAGCAGTAAACTAATAATTTTAGTTTGTTTGATTTATTCTGTTATCAGACAGTTTGTCATAACGTACATGATATTTTTCAGGTGTGTCATGACAAACTGTGTCTGATAACAGAAAAAACTATATTTACTATAGCTGATGTAGATGCTATGAAATCCAAGGCAGTCAACACTGAACACTGGTTGTGTGTATGAGTGTGTGCCCGGGTGTTTTTTTCTTTAGGTGTTCCATCTATTACAGACAGCCGATTAAATAAATAATTATCAGCCTCTTTGTGTTTAGCTCATTGAGTGACTCTCGCCTTTTTACGTTTATGGTTTTCACTCATTAAATGATATTCGTTGGAAGACCACGGAGCAGACCAGAACACGCTGGAGAGATGATATCTCTCAGCTGGTCTGGTGGAAGCACCGGGGGGAGGGAGGTCTGGGTCTCAGCTTGAGCTGTTGCCCCCGCGAGCCGACTACGGACCAAGCGGGAGCTAATGGATGGATGGAACTGATCCTTGCACGTATATTTTGTGTCCATTCAATCGTGTGCTGGCAAAACTTGCAGAATTTTGAATCGCCAGACACATAATAATCTCGGATAAACTGCTCTGACCTGTACCTGAGAGTAAACCGCTAGTTCCTTTGCTTCTTCGCCGGTGTCTTCGGTGCCACTTCGACGTGTTTTTTTTTTTTTTTTTTTTGTATGATGAGGAAAGCGGGGGCAGAGAAGCTAGTGTCCCCAC